>JAIUJO010001202.1:12500-75000 GCA_023846275.1 Vanilla planifolia
ACTAAAGAGAAAAATAAAGTTAAGCAGAGTAGAGGGGAGGAGAGCAGAGCAAAGTAATGGAAAGAGGAGTAGAGTAGAGCAGTAGAGTAGAGCAATGGATATGTAATAGAGTAGAGCATATCGGAGTAAAATAGAGTAGAACTAGGTTTTCTATTTTATACTAGGCTAGGTTAGAGTAGAGTAAAGAAGAGTATAGTAGAGCTCAGTTAGTCTGGGATAAGCTAGGCCAGGCAAGGCTAGGCTAGAGTAAAGTAGGGTATAATAGAGTAAAGTAGAGTAGAGCTTGATTAGGTTTTGCTAGGCTTGGTTAGGCTAGAGTATAGTAGAGTAGAGTAATGTAGTGTAGAGTAGTATAGAGTAGAGCAAAGTAGAGTGGAGTAAAGTTGAGTAGAGTAGAGTAGAGTAGAGTAGAGAAGAGGAGAGGAGAGGAGAGGAGAGGAGAAGAGAGGAGAAGAGAGGAGAGGAGAGGTGAGCAGAGGAGAGGAGAGTAGAGTAGAGCCAAGTAGATCATTATAAAGAAGAGTAGAGAAGACCAGAGAAGAGTATAGCAGAGCAGAGCAAAGTAAAGTAGAGCAGAGAAGAGTAGCATAGAGCAGATCAAAATAGAGCAATCTAGACTAGAGTAGAGAAAGACATAGTAGCATAGGGGTGAGTGGAGCAAAGTAGAGAAAAGTAGAGCAAAGTAGAGTAGAGCAGAGCAGAGTAGAGTAGAGAAAAGCTTGTAGGCTAGGCTTTGCAATGTTAAGCTAGGCTAGAGTAGAGTAGAGTATAGTAGAATAGAGTAGAGCAAAGCTAAGTTAAGCTAGGCTTAATAAGGGTACAATAGATTATAGTAGAGTAGAGCAGAGCAGAGTAGAGTAGAGCGTAGTAGAGAAGGACAGAATGGAGCAAAGTAGAGCAGAGCAGAGCATAGCAGAAGAAGCAGAGTAAAGTAGAGCAAACAATAGCAGAGTAGAGTAGAGCTATGTTAAGCTCGGCTAGGCTAAAGTAGAGTAGAGCAGAGTAAAATAGACTAATATAGAGAAGAGCTAGCTTAGGTAAGGCTAGGCTAAGTTAGAGTAGAATAGAATAGAATAGAGTAGAGTAGAGTAAAGTAAAAGAGATTTGAGCTAAGTTAGGCTTGGCTAGGCTAGGTTAGGCAAAGGAAGGCTTGGCTAGAGTAGAGAAAAGTAGAGTAGAGTAGAGTAGAGCAAAGTAGAGTGGAGCTTGGTTAGGCTTTGCTAAGCTAGGCTCAACTAGGCTAGAGTAAATAAGAGTAGAGTACAGTAGAGTAAAGTATAACAAAGCAAAGAAAATTAGAGTAGAGCAGAGAAGAGCAAGGATAGGCTAGGCTCAATTAGGCGAGAGTAGAGTAGATTACAACTAGGTTTTGTTAGGCTTAGCTAGGTTAAGATAGACTTGAGCAGAGTAGAGTAGAGTAGAGCAGAGTAAAGTTGAGTAGAGTAGAGCTAGGTTTGGTTGGGCTAAGCTAGGCTAAGCTTGCTAGGCAAGGCTAGGCTAGAGTAGAGAAGAGTAGAGTTGAGTAAACTAGAGTCGAGTAGAGTAAAGCTAGGTTAGGCTAGGCTAGAGTAAAGTAGTGTGGAGTATAGTAGAGCAGAGTGGAGTAGAGCAGAGTAGAGTAGATCAGAGCAAAGTAGAGCATAATAGAGCAAAGCTAGGTTAAGTTGGGCTAGAGTATAGTATAGTAGAGTAGAGTAGAGTAGAGTGTAGAAAGAGCTAGGTTAGGCTAGGCTAGGTTAGGTTAGAGTAGAGTGTAGTAGAGTAGAGTAAGGTTAGATTAGGCTAGGTTGGGCTAGAGTATAATAGTATAGAGTAGAGTAGAGTAGAGTAGAGTTGAGAAGAGTAAAGCAGAGTAGAGTAGAGTTGAGTAGTAATGAGCAAAGCTGAGTAGAGTTAAGCTAGGCTAAGCTAGGATAGGCTAGGCTAAGCTAGGCAAAGTAAGGCTAGAGAAGAGTAGAGCAGAGTAGAGCTAGGTTAAGTGAGGCTAGGCTAGGTTATGTTAGAGTAGAGTGGAGTAGAGTTGAGTAGAGTAAAGTAGAGTAGACTAGAGTAGACTAGAGCAGAGTGGAGCAAGGTTAGGTAAGGTTAAGCTAAGAAAGGCTTGGATCAGTTAGGCTTCGCTCGAGTAAAGTAGAGCAGTATAGAGTTGAGTAGGGCTCGATTAGGTTAGGCTAAGATAGGCTTGCTAATGTACAGTAAAGTAGAGCAGAGTAGATTAGAGTAGAGCATAACTAGGTTAGGCTAGATAAGGTTAGGCAAGGCTCAGCTAGGCTATGCTAGAATAGAATAGAGTTGAGTGGAGTAGAGTAGATTAGAGTACAGTAGAGCAAGGTTAGGTTAGGCAAAGTTATGCTAGGATATAGTACAGAAGAGTTAAGTGAAGTAGAGCAAAGCAGAGCTGAGTAGAACAGAGTAGAGAAGAGAAGAGTAAAGTAAAGCAGAGCATAGTAGAGCAGAGCAGGGAAGAGCAAAGTAGAGTAGAGAAGAGTAGAATTTGGTTAGGCTAAACATGGCTAAAGTAGAGTAGAGGAAAGTAGAGTAGAGAAGAGAAGAGCAGAGTGGAGTATAGTATAGCAAAGCAGAGCAGTGAAGAGCAGAGTAGTGTAGAGCACAACAAAATAGAGTAGAGTATAGTAGAGCAGAACAATACTGAGTATAGTAGACTAGTGTAGAGTACAGCAGTGTAGAGTAGTGTAAAGTAGAGTTGAGTAGAATAGAGTACAGCAGAGAAAAACAGAGCTTGGATCGACTAGGGTAGACTTGGCTAGGCTAGGCTAGGATATAGTAAGGCGAGTAATGCTAAGTTAGGCTAGGCTTGGTTAGAGTAGAGTAGAGCAGAGTGGAGTAGAGGAGAGTAGAGTAGAGTCAAGCTAGGATAGGTTAAGCTAGAGTACAACAGAGTAGAGTATAGTAAAGTAGAGAGGAGTAAAGTAGAGTAGAGTAGAGCAAAGTAGAGTAGAATAAAGCTGAACAGAGTAGAGAAGTGCAAAGCAAAGAAGAGCAGAGTAGAACAGAAGAGTAGAGTAGTATAATACAGAGTAGAGTAGAGTAGAGTAAGACGTACAGAGCTACATAGAGTATAGTAGAGTAAAGTAGAGGAGAGCTAGGTTATTCTATACTATGCTATACTAGGCTAGGCTAGCTAAAGTAGAGTAGAGCTCAGTTAAGTGAGGTTATAATAGGGTAGGTTAGCAAGGCTTGGCTAGGCTAAGCAAGAGTAAAGTAGAGTAGACAATAATAGAGCTAGATTAGGTAATGCTAGGCTTCCATAGGCAAGAGTAGAGTAGATTAGAGTAGAGTAAAGTAGAATAAAGTAGAATAGAGTAGAGTAGAGTAGAGCAAAGTAGATAGAGCAAACAAAAGTTTAGTATAGTAGACTAGAATAGAGAATAGCAGAGCAAAGAAAATCAGAGTAGAGTAGAGTAGAGCCAAGCAGAGTAGAGCAGAGTAGAGCAAAGCTATGTTAGGCTATACTAGACTTTACTAGGCTGAAATAGAGTAGATAAGAGTGGAGTAGAGAAGAGTAAAGAAGAGAAAAGTAGAGTAGGGTATTATAGAGTAGAATAGAGTATAGTAGAGCAGAGTAGAGTATAGTAGAGTAGTGTAGAGCAAAGTAGAGAAAAGAAGAGTAGATTAGAGTAAAGTGTAGTAGAGAAGAGAAAATCAGAGTAGAGCAAAAAAGAGTAGAGTAGAGCAAAGTTAGGCTAGGCTTGGCTTGTCTAGGCTCAATTAGGCTAGAGTAGAGTGGAGGAGATTATTGTAGAGTAGAGTACAGTACAGTAGTGTAGAGTAGAGTAGAGTAGAGCAGAGCAGAGTAGAGAAGAGCATAGCTAGATTAGGTTTGGCAAGGCTATGCTAACCAAGACGAGACTATAGTAGAATAGAGCTAGGTTAGGTTCAGCTAGCCTAGGCTAAGATAGAGTAGAGTAGAGAAGAGTAGAGCAGTGTAGAGTAGAGCAATGTAGAGTAGAGCAGAGTAGAGCTAGGTTAGGTTAGGCTAGGCCAGGTTATGTTAGGGTAGGATACGTTAGGCATGCTTAGAGTAGACTAGAGTGGAGTAGAGTTGAGTAAAATAGAATAGAGTAGAGCTAGGTTAGGCTTGGCTAGGCTAGAGTATAATAGAGTATAGCGGAGTAGAGCAAAGCAGAGCAGAGTATAGTAGAGTAGAGAATTGTAGAGAAGGGTAGAATTTGTAGAGAAATGCAGTGTAGAGTAGAGCTTAGTTAGGGAAGCCAATCTAGGTTAGGCTATGCTATGGTAGATTAGAGTTTAGTAGAGCATGATTAGGTTAGGTTAGGCTAGGCAAGCTTAGAGTAGAGTAGAGTAGAGTTAGGTTAGGCTCGACTAAGCAAGGGTAGGATAGGTTAGGGTAGGCAAGGCTAGCCTTGGGAAGAATGGAGTAGAGTAAAGTAGAGTATAATAGAGCAGAGTAGTGTAATGGAATAGAGTGGCGTACAGTAATGCTAGGTTAGGCAAGGTTGGGCTAGGCTAGGTAAGAGTAGAGTTGAGTAATGTAGAGTAGAGTAAAGCAAAGAAGAGTAGAGTAAAGGAGCACAAAATAGAGTTGAGCAAAATAAAGCAGAGAAGACCATAACAGCATAGAGCGTGGTAGAGCAGAGTCGAGCTAAGTTATGTTCAGCTAGGCTGGGCTAGCCAAGAGTATAGTAGAGTAGAGTTATGTTAGGCTAGGCTAGAGTAGAGTAGGGTAGAGCAGAGAAGAGTAGAGCAAAGCTAGGCTAAACTAGAGTACAATAGAGCTAAGTAGACTAGGCTAGGTTATAGTAGATTAGAGTAGAGCATATTAGAGTAGAGCTAGAGTGGAATAGAGTATAGAACTAGGTTAGGTAAGATTAGGTTAGGCTCAATTTGTCTAGGTTAGGTAAGGCTAAGCTAAGTTAGGCTATAGTATAATAGAGTAAAATGGAGTTGAGTAGAGTAGAGTTAAGTTAGGCTTGGCTAGGAAAAACTAGAGTAGAATAGAGATGAGTAAAGTAGAGTAGAACTATGTAGAGTAGTGCAGAGCAGAGGAGAGTAGAGCAGAGTTTAGTGGAGTAGAGTAGAGCAATAAACAGAAGAGCAAAGCATAAAAGAGTAGAGAAGAGCTAGGTTTGGCTAGGCTAGGCTAAGTTAAGCTAGAGTAGAGTTTATTATGGTAGAGCTAGGTTAAGCTAGACTATTCTAGACTAGGGTAGAGTAGAGTAGAGTAAAGTATAACAGAATAGAGCTAAGTTAGGTTAGGCTAGGGTAAGCTAGCCTAGGCTAGGCTAGAGTTTAGTAGAGTTGAGTAGAGAAGAGTAGCATAGAGTAGAGCTTAGTTAGGCTAAGAAAGGCTAGGCTAGAGCATTATGGAGTAGAGTTGAGCATGGCAAAGAAAAGCAAAGCAAAGTAGAATAGAGTAAAGTAGAGTAGAGAAGATCAAAGTAGAGCAGAGTAGATCAGAGTAGAATAGAGCAGAGCAGAATAGAGTAGACTAGAGTTTGTTTAGGCTAAGCTAGCTAGGTTAGGCTCAGTTAGTGTTAAGTAGAATATAGTAGAGTAGAGTGGAGTAGAATAGAGTAGATTATAGTAGAGCAGAGTAGAGTTGAGGAGAGCTAGGTTAATCTAGGCTAAGAAAGGCAAGGCTAGGGTAGGCAAGGCTAGGCTAGAGTAGAGTAGTGTAGAGTAGAGTAGAGTAGAGCTTGATTAGGTTATGCTAGGAATTGCTAGGTAATGCTAGTGTAGAGTAGAGTAGAGCAAGACAGAGAAGACTAAAGTAAAACAAAGAAGAATAAGATAGGGCAGAGTGGAGCAGAGCAAAGCATAGATGAGCACAGTAGAGTAGAGAAGATTAGAGCCAGATTATGCTAACCTAAGCAAGGTTTGGCTGGGTTAAAGTTGAGTAGAGTATAATATAGTTGAGTAGGGTCGAGCAGAGTAATGTTTAGCAAAGTAGAGTAGAGAAGAGAAAAGTAGAGTAGAGTGGAGCAGAGCAGAATAGAGTAGAGCAGAGTAGACTAGAGCAGAGTAGAGACGCGTAGAGTAGCACTAGGTTAGGCTTAGCTAGGCTAGGTTTGGCTAGGCTAGGATAGGTTAGAGTTGAGTAAAGTTGAGTAGAGAAGAGTATATTAGAGTAGAGTAGAGAAGAGTAGAGTATAATATAGTATAATATAGTAAAGTAGAGTAGAGTAGAGCAAAGTTTATCAATGGTAGGCAGGGCTAAGATATGCCAAGCTTAGCTAGGCTAGGCTAGAATTTAGTAGAGTAATGTAGAAGAGAGAAGAGTAGAGCTAGGTTACATTAGGCTCTGTAAGGCTATAGTGGTAGAGTAGAGGAGAGTAGAATAGAGTAGAGAAGAACAGAGTAGAGTAGAGTATAGCAAGTAGAGTAGAGCAAAGTGGAGCAAAGTAGAGTAGAGCAGAGTATAGTAGAGTAGTGCAGAGCAAAGCAGAGAGAGTAGAGCTGAGCTAAGTTAGGTTATGCATGGCTAGGCTAGGCTAGGCTTGAGTAGAGTTGTTATAACCGGTAAAATATTATATGTTTAATCTTCAATAATTCAATTGTGGCTTGGATGATTTCAGATCGATAGTAGGATGAGCCAGGAGCTCAATTGGAGGCTGTTGGAATTTCTGAAATTTTCTGGGGATTTTTCGGAGCACCGAGGAAATTTTTAAGTAATTTTCCCTGTTTAATTGGATTTTTGGAAATTCGAAAATCTATTTAAATCGGTCCATGAGATTTTTAAACCGGAATTTGGTTTTTACCGCGCGTGAACCGGACCGGAGCGGTTCAGCGAAGGCGGGGGCGGTTCGCCGAGTGCGTTTGCGCGTGCGGTTGGATAAGCCGCGGATAAGCGGATCGGACGGACGAGAACAGCGGTGGAGATTAACCGGCTGATCGGGGTTAAGCGGCGTTATTAGAAGGTCAACCGGCGCTTAATGGGTTCTTAACGGGTTATTACCGGTTTAAGCGGGGTATTTAACCGAAACTGTTCGGCTGTTAGGGTTTCGAGCGGTGGCCGGAGACGAAGTGTTCGCAGCGAACGGCGATACTTTCCGGTAGCCTTTCAAGGGGCTTTTTGTACCTGGAGGTTCGCGGGACCGAGGAGAATCGATTGGTACTGGTTTCGTTCGGCGAGGAGCAGCGGTTGGTCGCGTGCGAGCTTCACCGTCACCGGAGAAGAAAGGTAGGAAATTCAGATTTAAATTAGTTATTTAGCAAATTAAAAATATGGATTATTTTGCAAATAGCTCCCGGAGCATGCGGATTGTGGTTTTTGGAAATGATTAATGCAAATTATTGATTTAGCATTTTAGGGTTTTCGGAAAATTATACCCGCCGAATTCGGAAATTTTACCGAGCATGTGTTGATTCGATTATGTGCTTTAATCATGTTAAGATAGTATCAAATGCTGAAATTTGTTTAATTTCATAGATTGTTAAAATGGGGATCGGATGAAATTTCGGCGGAAATTTTGATTGAACCTTAGAAATTAGTGGCATTATTGAAACATTAGGATAGTACGAACATCTAATTTTGTTTCTCCTTGATCTCGGTCGCCGGAAATCGACGGGGGAAACGGAATTTTCCCGGAGGAATCTTCGGCTAGGGTTTCGCGGGCGCCAGGCGGAGGAAGGAGATGGATTAGATTAATTACGGTTTAGTTAATTAAGTAATTGTAATTATTCAATATTTATTAATAATTAAATGCTAAACGTCGGCTAGAAATTTGGATTAAATATTCGGCAGGTGGGTTCTCGATTCAGCGCGAAGACCCGAACCGGTGGCGAGATCCGGTTCAGGAGATTCGGCGCGGACGAACGGCGCGGCGCGGAGGAAAATTTAATTTCGGAAATTAATCAGAATTTTCGGAAAAAGGATATATGTGGAATTTAAATTTTAATTCGGAAATTAATCCGAATTTTCGGAAAAAGGATATATGTGGAATTTAAATTTAATTCGGAAATTAATCCAAATTTTTGGAAAAAGGATATATGTGGAATTTAAATTTAATTCGGAAATTAATCCGAATTTTTGGAAAAAGGATATATGTGGAATTTAAATTTTATTCGGAAATTTATTCCGAATTTCGGAAAATGGATAAAGGGCGGAAATTGATTTTGGAATTTAAAAATTTCTTGAAGTGAGAAAAAAATGATTTTTGGAAATCACATAGCCAAGTTGAAATTGACTGTTGGAAATTATCCATAAATTCAGTGCAGCTGGATTAGTTGGAAGGAAGTGTGACACTTGGGTAAGTGCTACCAGAATAGTCAGAATTTTGGTACAGTTTGTGTTGCTTGGATGGCAATGGCATGGTTTGAGCCAGTTTACTCAGTGTTGGCATATTTCACGGATTGGCATATTGGACCGGACTACTATAGACCCTATATGATGTTTTAGGGTAGTTGTGGTAGGTAACTATGCGGTTCAGACATAGCTTCCACAGTATACATGTGACTGGTAGGCGCCATGCGTGTTTCGAGATGGGCGTATCCCACTGGCATGCTACCTGGAACCCCAGTCTAGGTTGTTATGCGTGTTTCGAGATGGGCAATCCCACTGGCATGCTTTGCCTAGGCGCCATGCGTGTTTCGAGATGGGCAATCCCACTGGCATGCTACATAGACGCTGCGGTGTCGGGTGCTAGGCGTTATGATGCGTGTTTCGAGATGGGCGTATCCCACTGGCATGCTTTGCCTAAGGCCATGCATGTTTCGAGATGGGCGATCCCACTGGCATGCTACCTGGAAGCCCAGTGGAGAGCTACTCTGGTGTGACTGGGGTGACTGTGGTTGGTCGGAGTCTGGAACTGAGAGTGCCTTTCCACCATATATTGTTATGTTGTATTCCTATACTCTTGCTATTATCCTTCTCTTGCATGTGAGTTTTACTAGCTGTCTTTCCTACTGGGCGTAGCTCATTCCTTTATTATCTATATTTTTCCAGCGGCTCGGCAGACTTGACGCCACCCAGATTAGGTGGGATCGTGGTCAGCAGGCTAGTGGAGGATATCTGATCTGTGATTTCTGAGACATTTTGGTTAGTGTGATTGATGCTATTGGATGTATTCAGTGAGACTATTATTCTTATGTCAGGTATTGTGTGAGGATGAATCTGGCTTATGTATCTGGTTGGATGATGTTGCACTTGTTGGACTTGGATCTTATTCTTGTGATGTAGTTTCCATTCACTGTCTTACTTATTGTTTTGGTGCTATAGTGTGTGGAGTGCTATATTTATATATTTATTCTGTGGATGTTATATATTTTTTTTTGATGATGAGGTCATTACATGACTATGGAACTTACCGTGGGGGTTCAGACTTCTATTAGATCGGTTCTCCTATCGGTATGGGATAGGAGTATTGGGTCTAGTAGGAGTAACGTTGTGCGAGTCCATCTGTTAATTCAGGAGTCATGAATCCTAAGTTGACGGTGTACCCAGGAGATGGGATCCACATTGTTAAGGAAAGTAGGTGTGTAATGATGTGTTATATCCTATGTTTTTCGTAGGCTACTCAGGTTGGTATGGGACGATCTGAGCTGTCTATATGTAAAAAAAAAAAATGTATGCCAAAAATCAGCCTAGGAAAAATGGGCTGTAACAAGAGTGGAGTAGTGTAGGGTAGAATGGAGCAGAGTAGAGCATAGTAATAAAATGTAGAGTAGAGCATAATAGATTATAGTAGAGCAAGGATAAGTTAGGCTATGTTAGGCTAGGCTTGGTTAGAGCATAGTAGAGTAGAGTAGAGTAAAGTATAGTAGAGTAGAGTAGAGAAGAGTAGAGTAGAGCTAGGTTAGGCTAGGCTAAGCTAAAGTATAGTAGAGTAGAGTAGAATATAATAGGGTAGAGCAAAGTAGAGTAGTGTAGAGTAGTGTAGGGAGATTTGAGCTAGGTTTGGCAAAGCTAGGCTAGGTTAGAGTAGAGTAGAGTATAGCTACATTCAACTAGGCAAGCTAGGCTAAGTTAGAGTAGAGTAGAGTAGAGTACATTAGAATATAGTAAATTATAATTAAGTAGAATAGAGCTAGTTAGGCTGGGTTAGGCTTGGCTAAGCTTTGCTAAGGTTGGCTAGGCTAGGTTAGAGTATAGTAACATATAATGGAGTGGAGGAATTGAGTAGAGTAGAGTAGAGCTAGAATAGGTAACCCTAGGCTAGGTTATGGTAAACAAGGCTAGAGTAGAGTACAGTAGAGTAGAGAATAGTGGAGCAGAGATTAGCAGAGAAGAGTAGAGTAGAATTGAGTAAGTTGAGCTGAGTAGAGAAGAGTAAAGCATAGTAGGGGTAGGTCTGGCTAGGCTAGGCTTTGTTAGAGTAGAGTAGAGTAAAGTATAATAGAGTAGAGTAGAGAAGAGTAGAGTAGAGCTAGGTTAGGCTAGGCTAAGCTAGAGTATGAAAGAGTAGAGTAGAATAGAGTAGAGTCGTGTTGAGCAGAGTAGAGTAGAGTAGAGCTAGGTTTGGCTAGGCTAGGCTAGGAAAAAGTAGAGAAGAGCAAAGTAGAGTAGGGCTATGTTTGACTAGGCTTGGCTAGGCTAAGCAAGAGTGGAATAGAGTAGAGTTACGTAGAGTAGATTTGAGTAGAGTAAATTTAAGTCGTGTAGAGCTTGGTTAAGCAAAGCTAGGCTAGGCTAGGCTTTGGTAAGGTTGGCTAGGTTAGGATAGACTAGAGTAAAATAGAGTACAGTGGAGTATTATAGAGTAAAGTAGAGTATAGCTAGAATAGGCTTGGCTAGGCTAGGTTATGCTAAACAAGGCTTGAATAGAGCATAGTAAAGTAGAGGCGAGTATACTAGAGCAGAGCAGTGAAGAGTAAAGCAGAGCAAAATAGGGTTGAGCAAAGTAGAACAGAGCATAGCAAAGTAGAGTAGAGTAGGGCTAGCTTAGGCTAGGTTAGGGTATAGTAGAGTAGAGTAGTGTAGAGTAGAGTAGAGCTAGGTTGGGCTAAACTAGGCTAAGCT
The DNA here is from genome assembly GCA_023846275.1 of Vanilla planifolia. Lineage (NCBI taxonomy): Eukaryota > Viridiplantae > Streptophyta > Magnoliopsida > Asparagales > Orchidaceae > Vanilla > Vanilla planifolia. The sequence goes on from JAIUJO010001202.1 coordinate 23,440, forward strand.
AGGATTTAGTCTAGTAGAATAGAGTATAAAAGAGTAGAGTAGAGTAGAGTAGTGTAGAGTAGAGTAGAGTTAGGTTGGGCTAGGTTAGGCTAAGCTAGGATTTAATCGAGTAGAACACATTACAGTAGAGTAAAGTAGAGTAAAGTAGAGTATAATAGAGTATAGTAGAGGAGAGTAGAGTAGAGCTAGCTTAGGCTAGGCTTGGTTAGGCTATGCGAGAATAGGTTAGGCAATGCTAGAGTAGAGTAGAGTAGGTTAGAGTTGAGTAGAGTGGAGCAGAGCTAGGTTTGGCTTCCTTGGTTAAGCTAAAGTATAATAGAGTAGAGTAGAGTAGAGAATAGCATAATAGAGTAGAGAATAGCATAGTAGAGTGGTGCAGTGGAGAGAAAACTAGAGCAGAGCAGAGAAGAGTAGAGCTAAGTTATGTTAGAACAAGTAAGGCTAGGATAAGCTCGAGTTGAGTGAGCATGGTTCGCTATACTAGGCTAGGCAAGGTTAGAGTAGAGTAGACTAGAGCTAGGTTAGAGTAGGCTAGGGTAGGACAGGCTAGGCTAGGGTCTGCAAGAGTAGAATAGCATAGAGCTCGATTAGGCTAGGCTAGGCTAGAGTGGAGTTGAGTAGAGTATAGTAGAGTAGAGTAGAGTAGAGTAGAACAGCGTAGAGCAGTTTAGAGTAGAGCTAAGTTAGGCTAAGCTAATCTAGGTTAAGCTAGGCTAATGTAGGGTAGATTTTGTTAGGATAGGCAATGGAGTAGAGTAGAGTAAAATAGAGTAAAGAAGAGTGTTGTAGAGCAAAGTAGTGCATAGTAGAGAAAAGTAGAGTGCAGCAAAGAAGAGTAGAGCAGAGTAGACCTAAGATAGGCTAAGCAAAGCTAGGCTATGCTTGGCTAGGCTAGAGTAGAAAAGAGTATAATAGAATTGAGTAGTGTATAATAGTATGGAACGGAGTAGAGTAGAGTTGAGTAAAGCTAGGTTATGGTAAGCGATGCTAGGCTAGGTTAGAGAAGACTAGTGTAGTGTAGAGTAGAGTAGATTAAAGTAATGTAGAGTAAAGGAGAGTAGGATAGAGTAGTGGAAAAGATAGCAAAAAAGAGTTGAGTAGAGTAGAGTTGAGGATAGAAGAGCAGCATAGAGTAGAGTAGAGAAGAGCTAGGTCAGGCTCGACTAAGCTAGGATAGAGTAGAGCTAAGTAGAGTTAGGTTAGGTTAACCTAGGCTAGGATAAGTAAGACTATAGTAGAGTAGAGTTGGGTAGACTAGAGCTAAATATAGTAGAGCAAAATAGATTAGAGCTTAGTTAGGCTAGGCTAGACTAGAGTTGAGTTGTGTTATGTAGGTTAGGCTAGGCAAGGTTAAATTAGAATAGACTAAAGCAGAGCAGATTAGTGTAGAGCTAGAGTAGAGTAGAGTAGAATGAGGTTAGGTTAGGCAAAGCTAGGATAGGTTAGGCTAGGAAGGGTTAGGCTAGGCTAGAGAATAATAAAATTGAATAGAGTAGAGCATAGAATAGTTAGGTTAGCTAGGCTAGAGTACATCAATGTAGAGTAGAGTAGAGAAGAGTAGAGTAAAGTAGAGCAAAGCAAAGTAGAGTTGAGTAGAGCAAAGCTGAGCATGGTAAAGCAATCATAAGCAGAGCTGAGTATAGCAGTGTAGAGTAAAGCAAGGTTAGGCTAGGCTAGGCTAGGTAAGGTTTGGCTAAACAAGAGTAGAGTAGAGTAGGGTAGAGCAAGGTTTGGCTAAGTTAGAGTAGAGTGGAGTAGAGTAGGGTAGAGTAGAGTAGAATGGAGCAAGGTTAGGGAAGGTTAGGTTAGACATGGGTAAGCTAGGCTAGGCTATGCTAGAGTTGAGTAGATTAGAGTAGAGTAGAGCATAGTTAGGCTAGGCTAGCCTATGCTAGAGTAGAGTAGAGCAAAGAAGAGCAAAGTAGAATAAAGAAGAGCAAAGTAGAGTCGAGAAAAGCAAAGCAGAATAGAGTAGAGTAGAGTAGAGTAGAGCAGTTTAGAGCAGAGTAGAATAGAGCTAGATTATGCTATGCTAGGTTAGGTTATGCAAGGGTAGGCTAGGTAAGAGTTCAGTTGGGTAGAGTAGAGTAGACTAGAGTTGAGTAGAGTAGAGTATAGCATAATAGAGTATAGTAGAGTAGAGCTAGGTTAACTTAGGCTAGGCGAGGCAAGGTTATGCTATGCAGGGGTAGGCTAGAGTAGAGTAGAGCTTGATTAGGCTAGACTAGAGTAGAATACAGTAGAGTAGAATAAAGTAGAGCAGAGTAGTGTAGAGCAAAGTAAAGAATAATAGGGTAGAGTAGAGCAGAGTAGAGTAGAGAAGAGCAGAGATGAGTTGAGCTGAGTAGAGAAGAGTAGAGGTAGGTTAGGCTAAACTTGGTGCGGTTATGCTAGGTTAGAGTAAAGTAGAGTAGAGTGGAGTTGGGTAGAACTAGAGTAGGGTTGAGTAGAGCAGAGTGGAGAAGAGTAAAGTAAAGCAAAATAAAGTAGAGTAGAGTGGATTAGAGTAGAGTAGAGTAGAGTAGAGTAGAGTAGAGTAAAGTAGAGTAGAGTATAATATATTATAATAGAGTAGATTGGAGTAGACTAGAGTTAGGTTAATCTAGCCTAAGCAAGGCTTGGCTAGGCCAGGTATGGTTAAGCTAGTCTGGAGTAGAGTATAGTATAGTAGAGTTAGGTTAGGTTAGGCTAAGATAAACTAAAGTAGAGTAGAGTAGAGAAGAGCATAGCAAAGTAGACTAGAGCATAGGAAAGCAGAGGAAAGCGATGTGGAGCAAAGTAGAGTAGAGCACAGTAGAGCTAAGCAGAGCAGAGAAGAGTGGAGCTAAGTTAGGCTTAACAAGGCTAGAGTATAGTAGAGTATAGTAAAGTAGGGTGGAGCAGAGGAGCACAGAGTAATAAAATGTAGAGTAGAGTATAGCAGAGTAGAGTCGAGCTACATTAGGCTAGTCTAGGCAAGAGTAAAGTAGAGTAAAATAGAGCAAGGTTAGGTTAGGCTAGGCTAGGAAAAGTTAGAGCAACGTAGAGTAGTGTAGAGTAGAGTATAATAGTGTATAGTAGAGTAGAGTAGAGCTTTGTTAGGTTATGCATTGCTAGGATAGGCTTGACATGGTTAGAGTGGAGTGGAGTAGAGTAGAGTAGAGTATAATAGATTAGAGCTTGGTTTGGCTTGGTTAGGCTAGAGTATATTAGAGCAAAGCAGAGTAAAGTAGAGTAGAGTGGAGTAGAGCATAGTGGAGTAGAGCAGACTAGAGTAGAGTAGACCAGAGCAGAATAGAGCAAAGTAGAGTAGTGTAGAGGAGAGAGAAAAGAGAAGAGTAAAGTAGCACAAGGTTATTCTAGGCTAGAGTAAATTAGAGTAGAGTAGAGTAAAGCTAAGTTAGGCTAGGCTAGGCTAGGATTGGTTAAAGAAGGGTAGAGTAGAGTAGAGTAGAAGTGAGGAGAGCAAAGAAGAGTTGAGCAAAGTAAAGCAGAGTGGAGGAGAGTACAATAGAGTAGAGTCAAGTAGAATAGAGCAGGGTAGATTAGAGAGAAGTAGAACAAAGTAGAGAAGAGTAGATCATAGTGGAGCAGAGTAGAGTAAGGTTAAGCAAGGCTAGGCTAAGCTAGGCTAGGTTAGGCTAGGCTATGTTATAGTAGAGAAGAGTAGGGTAGGATAGTATAGAGTAGAGAATAATAGAGTAGAGTAGAATAGAGTAGAGTAGAGTGGAGTAGAGCTAGTTAGGCTAGGCTAAGCTAGGTTAGGCTAGCTAGAGTAGAGTGGTGTAGAGTATAGTAGAGTATAGTAGAGTAGAGTAGAGCATGGTTAGGTTCTACTAGGCTAGGTTTTGCTAAAGAATAGTAATGTAGAGCAGAGGAAAGTAGAGCAAAGCATAGTAGAGCAGAGCCGAGCAGATCTAGGTTAAGCTAGGCTAGGAAAGGTTAGGTTGGGTTAGTGTCGAGTAAAGTTGAGTAGAGCTAAGTTAGGTTAGGCTACGATAGGCTAGGGTAGAGTAGAATGGAGTAGGGTAGAGTAGAGTAGAGTAGATTAGAGCATAGTAGAGTAGGGCAGAGAAGAGTAGAGTTGAGTAGAGTAGAACAAAAAATAGTGGAACTAAGTAGGGCTGAGTAAAGTATAGCAGAATAGAGAAGAGTATTGTAAACCAAAGTAGAGTAGAGATAGGTCAGGCTAGTCTAAGCTAGAGTAAAGTAGAGAAGAGTATAGTAGAGTAAAGTAGAGCAGAGTAGAGTTAAGTAGAGCTTGGTGAGGTTAGGCTAGAGTAGAGTAGAGATGAGTAGAGTAGGGTAGAATAGAGTTGAGTAAAGTGGAGAAGAGTAGAGCTGAAGAAAGTAGAGTAAAAGAGAGTAGAGGAGAGGAGAGTAGAGTAGAGTAAAGAAGAGTAGAGCAGAGTAGAAGAGTAGAGTAGAGCTGAATAGAGTAGAGTAGAGCAGAGTAGAGTTGAGCTTGGTTAAGCAAGGCTAAGCTATGTTAAGCTAGCTAAGATAGAGTAATGTAGAGTAGAGTAAAGTAGAATAGAGCTAGATTAGGCTAGGCAAGGCAAGGTTAGGCTAGGATAAAGTAAAAGAGAGTATAGTAAAATAGAATAGAAGAGAGTAGAATAGAGTAGAGTAGATCAAAGAAGAGTAGAGTGGAGTAGAGTAGAGTAGAGTAGAGTGGAGGAGAGGAGAGGAAAGAAGAGTAGAGGAGAGGAGAGGAGAGGAGAGGAGAGAGAAAAAGAGAAGAGTAGAGTAGGGTAGCATAGAATAGAATAGAGTAGATCACAATAAAGTAGAGCAGAGTAAAGTAGAATAGAGCAAAGCAAAGAAGAGAGTAGAACAGAGTAGAGAAAAATATAGTAGAGTAGAGTAGAGTAGTGTATAGCAAAGATAGGTTTGGCTAAGCTAGGTTACAGTGGAGTATAGTAGAGCAGAGTGGAGCTCAATTAGGTTGGGCTTAGCTAAGCGAGGCTAGTTTAGGCTAGAGTAGCATAGAGTAAAGCAGAGTAGAGTAGAGTATAGTAGAGTAGAGTAAAGTAGAGTAAAGCTATGTCAGGTTAGGTTAAGCTAAGTTGGGCTAGTTAGAGTAGAGTGGATATAGTAGAGCAGAGCAGAGAAGAGCTGAGTAAAGTAGAGTGGAGTAGTCGAGCTAGGTTAGGCAAGGTTAGCCTAAGTTAGGCTAGAGTAAAGTAGTATAGAGTAGAGGTGAGTAAAGGCTGGGTTAAAGTAATATTAAGTAGAGTTGTGTAAAGAAGAATAGAGTAGAGTAGAGAATAGTAAAGTAGAGTAGAGTTGTACTGGGCTAGGCTAGGCTATATAAAAATAGAGTAAAGTAGAGTAGAGTAGAGTAGAGTAGAGTAGAGTAGAATAGGGTAGAGTATAATATAGTAGAGTAGAGCAAGTTTAGGCTAGGCTAGGTTAGAGTAAAGTAGAGCACAGTTAGGTTATGCTAGGCTTGGGTAGAGAAGTGTAGGAGAGAGTACTAAAGAGTATAGCATAGTAGAGCAGAGTAGAGCAGAGAAGTCTAGAGTACATCTAGGTTAGGCTAAGCTAAAGTGTAGTAGAGTAGAGTAGAGTAGAGCTAGGTTAGGTTAGGCAAGGTCAGAATAGAGTAGAGTAGTGTAGAGTAGAGTAGACTGTAGTAGAATATGGTAGAGTATATTAGAGTAAAGTTGAGTAGAGTATAGTAGAGTATAGTAGAGTAGAGTAGAGTAGAGTAGAGCTAGATTAGGCAAGTCTAGGCTAGAGTTGTGTAAAGTAGAGAAGAATATAATATAGTGGTGTAGAGTGGAGTAGAGAAGAGAAGAGTAGAGCGGAGTAGAGTAGAGTAAAGGAGAGGAGAGGAAAAAGGTGAGGAGAGGAGAAGAGAGTTGAGTTGAGCCAAGTAGAGCATAGCAAGGTAGAGCTGAATAAAGTAGAGTAGAGCAGAGAAGTGCAAAGTAGAGTAGACTAGAGCAAAGTAAGGAAGAGTATAGTGTAGTAAAAGAGAGCAGAGTAGAGTAGAGAATAGAGTAGAGCAAAGAATAGCATAATAGAGTAGAGCTAAGTTAGGTTATGCTAGAGTAGAGTCGAGTAGAACAAAGTAAAGTAGAGTGGAGTAGAGAAGAGCTAAGTTAGGCTAGGCTAAAGTACAATAAAGTGGAGTAGAGCAGAGCAAAATAGAGCAAACCATAGTAAAGTAGAGTAGAGTAGGTTAGGCTATGCTAAGCTAGGCAAGGCTAGAGTAGAGTATAGTAGAATAGAGTAGAGTTGAGTAAAGTAGAGTTAAGCCATTTTAGGTTATGTTAGGCTCAGTTAAGTTAGAGTAGAGTTGTGCAAAGTAGAGTAGAGTATAGTAGAGAAGAGTAGAGAAGAAGAAAGCAAAGAAGAGTAGAGCAGAGTAGAGTATAGAAGAGCAGAGTAGAGTAGAGTAGAAAAGAATAGAGTACAACTAAGCTAGGTTAGGTTAGCCAAGGCTGGGTTAGGTAAGAATAAAGTAGAGTAGAGTATTGTAAAATAGACTATAATATGGTAGATAGAGTAAAGTAAGTAGAATAGAGTAGAATTGAGTAGCACAGAAAAGAGAAGAGTAGAGTAGAGCTTGGTTAGGCTAAGCTCGTTAAGACTAGGCTAGGCTAAAGTAGAGTAGAGTATAGTAAAGTATTGTAGAGGAGAGAAGAGCAAAGTAGAGCAAAGTTGAGTAGAGCTAAGAAGAATAGAGCATAGTAGAGTAGAGGAAAGCAGAGCAAAGTAAAGAAAAGTAGAGTAGAGCATAGTGTGGAGTAGAGCAGAGCAAAGAAAAGCATAGTAAAGTTAGGTTAGTTAAAGCTATGCTAGGCTAGGTTAGTGTAGACTAGAGTAGAGTAGAGGATTGTATAGTAGAGTAGAGTAGAGTAGAGCTGGGTTATGCTAGGCTTGTCTAGGTTTGGTTAAGCTTGGCTAAAGTATAGTATTGTAGTGCTTGGTTAGGCAAGGCAAGGTTAGGCTATGCTACCCTAAGCTAGAGCAGAGCATAGTAGAGTAGAGCAGAGTAGAGTAGACTAAAGAAGGGCAATGCAGAGCCAAGTAAAGCTAAGCTTGGATAGGCTAAACTATGCCAGAGTAGAGTAGACTAGAGTAGAGCTTAACTAAGCTAGCTAAGCTCAAGTAGGCTAGGTAAGTATAGTTGAATAGAGTAGAGTAGAGTAGAGCTAGTTTAAGCTCAGCTATGTTAGGCAAGGCTTGGGTGGAGTAGAGTAAAGTAGAGTAGAGTAGAGTAGAGTTATGTTTGGATGGGCTAGGATAGGCTAAGAAGGTTAGGCAAGGCTAGGCTAAGCCAGGTTATATTAGAGTAAAATATAGTAAAGTAGAGTAGAGCTAGGTTAGGCTAGGCTAGAGTAGAGGAGAGTAGGAAAGTCAGGTTGTAGTACGGAGTAGAGTAGAGCAGAGAAGAGCAGAGCTGAGTAAAGCAGAGTAGAGTAGAGAAGAGTAGAATAGAGCATAGCATAGTAGAGTAGAGTTGACTAGAGTAGAGCTGGATTATACTAGTCATGGCTAGGCTAGGTTGATGTAGGTAAGGCTAGGCAAGAATAGAGTAGAGTAGAGTGTAGTGGAGCTTGGTTAGGCTAGGCTAAGCTAGTTTAGATTATAGTAGAGTAGAGTGTAGTAGAGTAGAGTAGAGTGGAGTTTAGTGGAGTAGAGCAAGCATAGGTTAGGCTAGGCCAGGCTATGTTAGGGTAGGTTAGAGTAGGCTAGTGTAGAGTAGAGTAGAGTAGAGCAAGGTTTTACTTGGCTAGGCTAGGCTAGAGTAGAGTAGAGTAGAGTGGACTAGAGTAGAGGAGACTAGATTAAAGTAAAGTAGAGTAGAGCAGAGTAGAGTAAAGTAGAGGAGAAGAGAGGAGAGGAGAGTAGACTAGAGAAAAGGAGAGCAAAGCAAAGTAGAGCAGAGCATAGTAGAAGAGTAGAGCAAAGAAATGTGGAGTAGAGTAGAGTAATATAGAGTAGAGAAGAGTTAAGAAGAGTGAAGCGGAGCAAAGCTAAGTTATTCTATGTTGGGTTCGTTTAATCTATGCTAGGCTGAAGTTGAGTAGAATAGAGTAGACAAGAGTAGAATAGAGTAGAGTAGAGGAGAGGAGAGGAGAAGAAAGGAGAGTAGAGGAGAGGAGAGGAAAGGAGAGGAGAGGAGAGGAGAGGTAAGGAGAGGAGAGCATAATAAAGCAGAGCTGTGTAGAGCATAATAAAGTAGAGTAGAACAGAGCAAAGAATAGAAGAGTAGAGTTAAGTGGAGTAGAGCAACTTAATGCAAAGAAGAGCATAGAAGAATAGAGCAAAGGAGAGTAGACATGAGAAAAGTTAGCTAGACTAGAGAAGAATAAAGAAGAGCATAATATAGTAGAGGAGTGGAGAGTAAAGTAGAAAAAAGTAAATTAAAGTAGAGTAGAGTAGAGTAGAGTAGAGCAAAGCTTGGATTTGCTAGGCTAGAGTGGAGTAGAGTAGAGTAAATCAATGTTAAGTTAGGCTATATTAGAGTATAGTAGAGTAGAGTAGAGTAAGGTAGAGTAGAGCAGAGCATAGTAGAGTAGAGCGAAGGAAAGTAGAGTAGAGCATAGTAGAGCAAAGTAGAGTAAAGTAGACAAAAGAGGAGTAGAGCTATGTTGTGCTTGCGTTGGTTAAGCTATGTTAAGCTAGGCTAGATTAGAATAGAGTAGAATAGAGTATAGTAGAGTAAAGTAGGGTAGAGCTAGGTTATGTCAAGTTAGGCTAGGCTAAGTTTGAGTAGAGAAGGGTAGAGTAAAGTATATTAAAGTGGAGTAGCATAAAGTAGATTAAAGTTGAGTAGAGAAGAGTATTGTAAAGAAGAGTAGAGTAACGTAGAGTAGAACAGAGGTTATTAGAGTAGAGTAAAGCTAGGTTAGCTTAGGCTAAGTTAAGCTAGGATGGGCTAAGCTAGGCTAGAGTATGCTATGCCAAGCTAGAGTAAAGGAGTGTATTATGGACTAGAGTATATTAGACAAAAGTAGAACTCATCTAGGTTAGGCTTAACTAGGTTAGGCTAGGCTAGGTAAGGCTAGAGTAGAGTAGAGTAGAGTAGAGTAGAATAGAGTAAAGAAGAGATGAGCAGAGTAGAGCAGAATATAACAAAGTAAAGTCGAGTAAAACAAAGTTTGGTTAGGTTAGGCTAGGCTTGCTTAAGCTAGGCTATATTAGGCTTACCTATGTTAGGCTAGGTTATAATAGAGTAGAGTAAAAAAGAGTAGAGAAGAGTAGAGTAGAGTACAGTAGAGTAGGCTAAGGTAGGCTAAGCTTGGCTAGGCTTGGTTAGAGTAGAGTAGAGTAGAGTAAAGCTAAGTTAAGCTAAGTTAGGATAGAGTATAGAGTAGAGTAGAGCATAATATAGTAGAGTAAAGTAGAGAAGAGCAGAGCATAGTAGAGCAGTACAGAGCATAGTAGAGTAGAGTAGAGTAGAGAAGAGCAAGCTAAAGTTAGGCTAGGTTACACAAGGGTAGGCTAAAGCATAGTAGAGTAGAGTAGAGTAAACTTTGCCTTGGCTTGGCTTGGTTAGGTTAGAGTAGAGAAGAGTACAATAGAGTAGAGTTGAGTTAAGTTAGCTAGGCTAGGTTAGGCAAGGGTAGGCTAGGCGAGGCTAAGCTAGAGTAGAGTAAAGTAGAGAAGAGTTGAGTAGAGTAGAGTAGAGCTTCTTTAGGCTAGGGTAGGCTAGGCAAGGCAATGCTAGCTTAGAGTATTATAGAGTAGAGTAGAGTAGAACTTGGTTAAGCTAGGCTATACTAGAGTAAAGTAGAGTTGATTATAGTATAGTGTAGTAGTAGAAGCGAGTGAGGTGGAGTAAAGTAGAGTAGAATAAAGTAGAGTAGCAGAGAGCTGTTAGAGTAGAGTAGAGTCGAGCAGAGCAAAGTAGAAGAGTAGAGTAAAATATAGTGTAGTAGATTAGAGTAGTGCAGAACAAAACAGAGTAGAGCAAAGTAGGTTTGAGAAAAGCTAGGTTAAGCAAGGCTATGTTAGGTTATGCAAGGGTAGGATAGAGTAGAGTAGAGTAGAGTGGTGTAGAGTAAACTGGAGTAGAGTAGAGCAAGGCAAGGCTAAAGTAGAATAGAGTAGAGCAAGGCTAGGCTTGGCTAGGCTAGAGTAGAATAGAGTAGAGTAGAGTAGAGTAGAGCTAGATTAGGCAAGGCTAGGCTAGGCTAGAGTAGAGTAGAATAGAGTAGAGTATAGTAGAGTAGATTAGAATAGAGTGGAGTAGTATGGTGTGGAGTAGAGAAGAGTAGAGTAAAGGAGAGGAGAGGAGAGGAAAAGAGGGGAGAGGAGAGGAGAATAGAGGAGAGGAGAAGAGAGGTGAGCTAAGCATAGAACAGTAGAATAGATTAGAGCAGAGTAGAGTCGAGCAAATTAGATGAGAGCAGAGCATAGTAGAGTAGAGTATAGTAGAGCAGAGTAATGAAAAGTAGAGTTGATGAGAGCAAGGTTAAGTTAGGCTAGTCTAGGTTAGAGTAGAGTATAGTAGAGTAGAGTTGAGTAGAGTAGATTAGATTAGAGAAGAGCTAGGTTAGGATAGGTTAGTCTAGGCTAGGTTATAGTAGAGTAGAGTAGACTCGAGCTATGTTAGGTTGGGCTAAGCTATAGGCTAGGCTAAGGTATGGTTGGGTAAGGTATTCTAGGTTAGAGTAGAGTAGAGTTGGGTAAATTAGAGTAAAGTATAGTAGAGTAGAATAGAGTAGAGCTTGGTTAGGCTAGGCTAGAATAGGTTAGAGTAAAATAGAATAGAGCATAAAAGAGCAAAGCATAGAAGAATAAAGTAGAGTAAAGTATTGTAGAGCAAAGTAAAGAGAATAGAAAAGAGTGAAGCAGAGTAGAGTAAAGCACAGTAGAGTTTGATTAGGCTAGGCCTTGTTAGGCTAGGTTTGGCTAGGCTAGAGTATAGTATAGTATAGTAGAGTAGAGTGGAGCGGATAAGAGAAGAGTAGGGTAGAGTAAAGCTAGGTTGGTTCTAACTAGCCTAGGTTAGAGTGGATTAGAGTAGGGTAGAGCAAAATAGAGTAGAGTAAAGCTATGTTATGCTAAGCTTGGCTAGGATAGGCTAGGCTAGGCTCGACTAGACTAGGCTAGAGTAAAGTAGAGGAATGTAGAGTGGAGTAGAGTTTAGTAGAGCTTAATAGAGGATAGTAGAGGAGAGTATAGACAAGTATAGCAAAGTAGATCAAAGAAGAGTAAAGCAAAGTAGAGGAGAGTAGGGCAGAATAGAGCATAAAAAGTAGAGAAAAGAAGAATAGAGCAGAGCATAGTAGAGTAGAGTAATGTAGAGTAGAGTAAAGCTGGGTTAGGATAGGTAAAGCTAGAGAAGAGTAGAGTAGTATAGAGCTAAGTTAGGTTAGGCTATGCTATGTTAGAGTAGAGTAGAGTAGAGTAGAGTAGAGTAAAGTAGAGTAGAGTAGAGCTAGGTTAAGCTAGGTTAGGCGAGGCTAGGACTAGAGTATAGTGGAGTAGAGTAGGGTATAATATAGTTGAGTAGAGCTGATCTGAATGGATTAGAAAAGATTAAACTAGAGCAAATGATAGCTAGGTTAGATAAGGCTAAGCTAGGCTAGGCTAGGCAAGAGTAGGGTAGAGTAGAGCTAGGTTAGGTTACACAAGGCTAGGTTAGGTTAGGGTAGAGTAGAGTAGAGTAGAGTAGAGTAGAGTAAAGTAGAGTTGAGCTTGTTTAGGCTAGGCTAAGCTAGGCTAGGTTAGGTAAGGCTAGAGTAGTGTAGAGTAGAGTAAAGTAAAGTAGAACTAGGTAAGGCTAGGCTAAACTAGGCTTGGTTAGAGTAAAATAGAGTAGAGTAGGGTAGAGTAGAGCAAAGGAGATTAGAGGAGAGCGAAGTAGAGCTGAGCATAATAGAGCAGAGTAGAAAAGAATAAAGTAGAGCATAGCTGAGTAGAGAAGAGTGGAGCAGAGAGAAGTAGAGAAAAGAATTGTATGGAATGGCTATGTTAGTGAGGATAGGTTAGGCTTGGCTACCCTAGGCAAGGTTACAGTAGAATAGAGCATGCTAGAGCAAGTTAGGGTAGGCTAGACAAGGCTAGGTTAAAGTTGAGTAGAGTAGAGTTAAGTTGAGTAGAGTAGAGTAGAGCTAGGTTTAGATAAGTTAATTAGGTTAGGGTAGGCTAGAGTAGAGTAGAATAGTATAGAGTAGAGCAAAGAAGAGTAGAGCAGAGCATAGTAGAGTAGAGTAGAGTTAGGATAGGCTAGGGTAGGCTTGAGTAGAATTGAGTAGAGTATAGTAGAGTAGAGTAGAGTAGGTTAGAGCCATGTTAGACTAGCTTAAGCTTGTTAGAGTAGAGTATAGTAGAGCTAGGTTAGGCTAAGCTAGGTTAGAGTAGAGTAAAGTAGAATAGATCTACATTAGGCTAGGATATGCTAGAGTATAGTAGAGTAGAGTGGGATAGAATAGAGCAGAGTAGAGCAAGGTTGAGTACAGTAAAGTAAAGTAAAGTATAGTAGAGTAGAGTATAGTTGAGAAGAGATGAGTAGAGCATAGTAGAGTAGAGCAAAAAAGAGTAGAGCTAGGATAGGCAAGGCTGAGCTAGGCTAGAGGCTAGAGTAGTGTAGAGTAGAGTTAGGTTAGGTTAGGCTTGGATAGGTTAGGCTAGAGTAGATTAGAGTAGAGTAAAGTAGAGAGAGTAGAGTAGAGTAAATTGGAGTAAAGGAGAGTAGAATAGAGTAGAGCTAGGTTAGCTTAGGTTAGGCTAGCAAAGGCTAGGCTAGGCTAGACTAAACTAGAGTAGAGTAGAGTAGAGGTGAGCTAGGTTAAGCTACGATAGGCTAAGCTTGAGTACATTAGAGTAGAGTAGAGTAGAGCAGAGTAGAGTAGAGTAAAGAAGTGGAGCAAAGTGGAAGCTAGGTTAGGTTAGGCTAGGCTAGGGTAGACAAGAGCAGGGCTAGAATATGCTAAGCTAGATAGGTTAGAATAGAGTAGAGTAGAGTAGAGAATAACATAATAAACTGGTGTGGAGTAAGACAGAGTAGAGTTAAGTTAGGCTTGGCTAGGCTAGCATTTATTAGAATAGCATAGAGAAGAGTAGAGTAGAGCGGAGCCCGTTTAGCTTTGGCTTGTTTTGACTTTGTTGGGCTATAGTAGAATAGAGTAGAGCAAAGCATGGATGAGCAGAATAGAGAAGACCAGAGAGGAGCAGAGTAGAGTAGAGTAGAGAAGAGTAGAGTAGAGTAGAACAGAGAAAGAAGAGGAGAGCTGAGACTAGGGTAAAGCAAAGCATAGTAGAGCTATGTTAGGCTAAGCTATACTAGGTTTGATTAGGCAAGGCGAAGTTAGAGTAAAGTAGAGTAGGGTATAGTAGAGTTGAGCATAGTATAGTAGAGAAGAGTCGAGTTGTATGGAGCTAAGTTAGGCTGGGGTAGGTTAGGCTAGGTTAGGCTAGGCACGGCTATGTAGTGTAGAGTATGTAGAGTAGAGCAAGGTTAAGTTAGGCTTGGCTAGGTTAGGTGAAAGTTTAATAGGGTATAATAGTATAGAGTAGAGTGAGTAGAATAAAGAAGAGTAGAGTAGATCAAAGTAAAGTAAAGTAAAGTAGAGCAGAGTAGAGAATACCTGGGCTAGGTTAGGATAGGCAAGGCTAGAGTAGAGTAGAGTAGGGTAGAGCTAAGTTGAGTAGACTAGAGTAGGCTAGAGAAGAGCTAGGTTAGGCTAGGTTAAGATAAAGTGGACTAGAGTAAAGATAAGTTAGGCTAAGCAAGGAATGGCTAGATTAGAGTAGAGTATTGTAGAGTAGAGTAGAGAGAGTAGAGTAGAGTACAGTAGAGTAGAGAGAGTAGAGTAGAGTACAGTAGAGTAGAGCTAAGTTAAGTTAGGTTACGCTAGGCTAGGTTAAGCTAGGCAAGGCTAGGCCAGGCTAAAGCAAACTAGAGTAGAGTATAGTAGAGGTCAGCTAGGTTAAGTTAGGCTAGGCTAGGCTAGAGTATAATAGAGTAGAGTAGAATAGAGTAGAGCAGAGTAGAATAGAGAAGATGAGCAAAGTGGATGCTAAGGTAAGCTGAAGTAGAGTGGAGAAGAGTAGGGATAGGATATGCTCCACAATGCTAGGTTGGAGTAGAGTAGACTATAGTAGAGAATAATATAATAGATTAGAGGAGAGTAGGGTAGAGTATAGTTAAGTTATGCTAGGCTAGGCTAGGTTAGGGTAAGCAAAGCTAGGCTAGTGTAGAGTGGAATAGAGTGGAGTAACATAGAGAAGAGTAGAGTAGAGAAGAGCCCAATTAGGTTCAGCTCGTTTAGGTTAGGATGGGTTAAAGTAGAATAGAGTAGAGCAGAGAAGACCAGAGAGGAGTAGAGTAGAGTAGAGCAGAGTAAATAAGAGTAGAATTGTGAAAAGAAGAGCATAGCAGAGAGTAGAGTAGAGCAAAGCATAGTAGAGCTAGGTTAGGGTAAGCTATACTAGGTTAGGTTAGGCAAGGCTAGGTTAGAGTAGAGTAGTGTACAATTCAGTATAGTATATTAGAGAAGAGTAGAGTAATGTAGAGCTAAGTTAAGCTAGGCTAGGTTAGGATAGGCATGGCCATGCTATAGTAGAGTAAAGTAGAGTAGAGCTAGGTTAGGTTAGGTTAGGCTAGGCTAAGTTAGGCTAGAGTTTAATAGAGTATAGTAGAGTAGAGTAGAGTATAATAGAGTAGAGAAGCGTAGAGCTTATTAGAGCAAAGTAGAGCAGAGTAGAGTAAAGTAGAGGGGAGCAGGGAATAGTTAGGCTAGGTTAAGATAGGCAAAGCTATAGTAGAGTAGAGTAAAGAAGATTAAAGTATAGTAGAGTAGAGTTGAGTAGATCTAAGTAGTGCTGTGTAGAGTAGAGCATTATAGAGTAGAGTAGAGTAGAATAGCATAGAGAAAAGTGAAATAGAGTAGAGCATAGCAGGGTACAATAGAGCAGAGCAGAGTAGGGTAGAGTAGAGAAAGATTAGACTAGGCTAGGATAGAGTTGAGTAGAGCATAGTGGAGTAGAATAGAAGAGAGCAGAGTATAGATAGGTTAGGCTCGGTTATAATAGAGTAGTGTGAAATAGAGTAAAGTAGAGTAGAGTAGAGCAAGGTTTGGCTAGACTAGGTAAAGGCAGGCTAGGCTAGGCTTACCAAGGCTAGAGTATAGTATACTAGAGTAGAGTATAATAGAGTATAGGGAGTTAGGATAGGCTAAGGTTAGCTAGAGTATAGTAAAGTAGAGTAGAGTAAAATAGAGCATAGTAAAATAGAGCAGAGCAGAGCAGTGTTGGGTCAGAGCTGGGCAAAGTTCGAATAGGGTAAGTAAGAAAAGGCTAGGCAAGGCTAGGGAAGGCTCAGCTAGGATATGCTAGGATAGAGTAGAGTACAGTAGAGTAGAGTGGAGTTGTGTTAGGCTCAGATATGCTAATGTAGGTTAGAGTAAAGTAGAGTAGAGTAGAGTAGTGTGGGGTAGTGTAGAGCTTTATTAGGCTAGGCTAGATTAGAGGAGAGTAGAGAAGAGTAGAGTATAGCAGTGTAGAGTAAAGTAGAGTAGGGCTAGGTTTGGCTAGGCTAGGCTAAGAAAGGCTATTGTAGAGCAGAGTTGAGTCGAGAAGAGCCGAGTAGAGAAGAGTATAGTATAGTAAGGCTAACTAAAGTAGAGAAGAGTAGATCAGAGCAGAGTAGAGCTATGTTAGGCTAAGTTTGGATAAGTTAGAGTATAGTAGAGTAGAGTGGAGTAGAGTAGAGTATAGTAGAATAGAATAAAGTAGAGTAGAGTAAAGTAGAGTATAATAGAGTAGAGTAGAGCTAGGTTAGGCTAGGCTAGAGTAGAGTAAGTAGATTATAGTGGAGTAGAGTAGAGATAGGTTAGGTTCGGCTATGCTATGCAAGGTTGGGATAGGTTTGGCTAGGCTAGGCTAGGTAAGGCTCACCTTTGCTTAAGTGGAGTAGAGTAAAGCAGAGCAGAGTAGAGTAGAGCAAAGCAGTACAAAATAGAGTAGGGAAGAGCAAAGAAGAGTGGACCAGAGCAAAGCAGAGCTAAGTTAGGCTAGGTTAGGCTAAGCTAGGCTAAGCTAGGTTAAGCTAGGCTAATGTCGAGCAGAGTAGAGTAGACCTAAGGCTACGCTTGGCTAGAGTAGAGTAGTATAGAGTGCAGTAGAGTAGAGTAGAGCAAAGTATAGTAGAGCAGAATAGAGCAAAGCATAGTAGAGCAAAGCAATGCTGAGCAAAGCAGAGCAAAGTTTCGCAAGGTGAGGCTAGAGAAGAGTAGAGTAGAGTAGATTAGAGCTTGGTTAGCAGAGTAGAGTAGGGTAGAGTAGAGCAGAGTAGAGCAGAGCAAAGAAGAGTAGAGTAGAGCTAGGTTAGGATAGGCTAGGCTAGGCTGAGCTAAGCTAAAGTAGAGTAGAGTAGAGCTAAGTTAGGCTAGGCTAGGCAGGATTAGAGTAGAGTGAACTTTAGTAGAGTAGAGTATAATAGAGAAGAGCAGAGTAGAGTAGAGAAGAGCTAGGTTAAGCTAGGGTAAGCTTCGTAGGATAGGCTAGAGTTGAGTATTATGGAGTAGAGTAGAGTAGATTGAGATAGGTTACGCTATGCTAGGCTAGAGTATAGTGGAGCCGAGTAGAGTAGAGTAAAGCAAAGAAAAGTAGAGTAGAGTAGAGCAGAGCAGAGTAGAGTAGGGCAGAGCAGAGTAGAACAAGTTTTGGGTTAGGCTAGGCTAGGCTAAACTTGGCCAGAGTAAAATAGAGTAGAGTAGAGTAGAGTAGGATAGTGTAGAGTAGAGTAGAGCTAGTTAGGCTAGGCTAAGATAAGTTAATGTAGAGTATAATAAAGAAGAATATAATAAAGTAAATTATAGAGTAGAGTAAAGTAGAGTAGAGCTAGGTTAAGCTAGGCAAGAATAGAAAATGCTAGAGTATAACAACATAGTGTATAATAGAGTAGAGTATAGTAGAGTTGAGTAGAGCTAGGTTAGGCTAAACTATGCTAGACTAGGCTAGGCTTGGCTAGACTAGGCTAGAGTATAGTAGATTAGAGAAGAGCAGAGTAAAGAAGTGTAGAGTAAAGTTGAGTTGAGTTGAGTAGTGCATAATAGAGTAAAATAGAGCAAAGTAGAGTAGAGTAGAGTGAAGCAAAGTAGAGTAGAGTTTAGCATAGCAGAGCCAAGTTAGGTTAGTCTAGCCTAGCCAGAGTAGAGTTGAGTAGAGTAGAGTATAGCAAGGTTAGGCACGATCAGGCTAGGCATGGCTAAGCTAGAGTGCCTAGGCTAGGCTAGGCTAGGTTAGGCTAGAGTAGAGTAAAGCAGAGTAGAGTAGAATAGAGTATAGTCGAGTAGAGCTGAATAGAGAAGAGTAGAAAAGAGTATAGTAGAGTAGAGTACAATAGAGTAGAGTATAATAGAGTTGAGTATAGCAAAGTTAGGCTAGGCTAAGCTAGGTTAGAGAAGAGTAGAGTATAACTTGATTAGTTTAGGCTAGGTTGGGCTAGGCTAGGCTAAAGTAGAGTAGAGTAGGACATAATAGAGAAGAGGAGAGCAGAGCAAAGCAAAATAGAGTAGAGCAGAGTAGAGTAGAGCTAACCTAACCTAAGTAGAGTAGAGTGGAGTGAAGCAGGGTAGAGCAGAGTGGAGTAGAGCAAAGTAAAGCAAAGTAAAGTAGAGTAGAGTAGAGTAGAGCTAGGTTATGTTATGTTAGGCTAGTTTGGGCTAGGCTTGAGTAGAGTGGAGTAAAGCAGAGAAGAGTAAAGCAAGTTTAGGTTAGGCTAGGCTTGTCTAGGTTAGAGTAGAGTAGAGTAGAGTATAGTAGAGTAAAGTAGAGCTAATTTAGGCTAGCCTGTTGTAGGTCAGGCTAGGCTTGAGAATAGTAGAGTGGAGTAGAGTAGGTTAGAGTTAGGTTAGGCTAGGGTAGGCTAGAGTATAGTAGAGAAGAGTAGAGAAAAGTAGATAAGAGTGTAGTAGAGTGTAATAGAGCAAAGCAAGAATAGGTTAGGCTTGGCTTGACTAAATTAGTCTAAGCTAGAGTAGAGTAGAGTTGATTTGAGTAGAGTAGGATAGAGTAGAGTCAAGTTGATCTAAGCTAGCCTGGGCTAAGTTAGAGTAAAGTGTAGTAGAGTAGAGTAAAGTAAAGTAGAGCGAGGTTTGGTTAGGCTTGGCAAGGCTTAGCTAGGCTAGGCTAAAGTATAGTAAATTAGAGTGGAGTAGAGTAGGGTAAAGCAGAGCTAGGTTCAGTTAAGCTAGGCTAAACTAGACTAAAGTAGAGTAGAGTAAAGAATAGTACAAAGTAGAGTAGAGAAAAGTAAAGTAGAGTAGAGTAGAGTAGAATAGATTAGAGTAGAGTAAATAGAGTAGAGTAGAGCTGAGCAGAGCTAGGCTAGGTTAGGCTAGGCTAGGGTAGGCTATGGTAGGATAGAGTAGACTAGACTAGACTAGTGCAAGGTTAGGCTAAACAAGGTTAGAGTGGCTACGCTAAGTTAGGCTAGGCTAGTTTAGAGTTTAGCGAAGTAGAGTAGAATAGAGCAAAGTAGAGAAGGTTAGAGTAGAGTAGAGTATAGTATAGCAAGGCAAAGTAGAGTAGAATAGAAAATAGTAAAGTATTACAGAGCAAAGTAATGCATAGTAGACCTAGCTTAGGGTAAACTATGCTAAGTGAGGCTAGGTTAGACAATGTTAGAGTAAAGTAAAGTAGTGTAGAGTAGAGTAGAGTAGAGCATTACAGAGCAGAGAAGAGCAATGTAGAGCTCAACTGAGCTTAGCTGAGCATAATAAAGCAGAGCAGAGCAGAGCAAAGAAGTGCATGACAGAGCAAAACAAAGTAAAGTTGAGTAGAGAAGAGCAGAGTAGAGTATAATAGTGTAGAGTAGAGTAGAGTAGAGCTAGGTTAGGCTAGGCTAGGTTGGGTTAGGCTAGAGTAAAGTAAGGTATAGTAGAGTAAAGATAGGTTAGGCTAGGCTTGGCTTGAGGGTAATGTAAAGTATAGTAGAATAGAGTACAGTATAACAAAGAAGATCATAGCCAAGTAGAGTAGAGCTAGGTTTGGCTAGGCTAGATTGGGTAGGCTCGGCTAGGCTTGCTTAGGCTAGAGTTTAGTAGACTGGAGAAAAATAGAGTAGAGCTAGGTTTGGCTTAGCTAAGTAAGGCTTAATAAGAGTAGAGTAGACTAGACTATAATAGAGTATTGTATAGTAGAGTAGAGCACAGCTAGCTTAGCCTAAGATAGGCTATGGTAAGCTTGGGTAGGCTAGGTTAGGCTAGGCTAGGCTAGGTAGGCTACGTTAGGCTCGGCTTATAGTAGAGTAGAGAAGAGTAGAGAAGAGTAGAGAATAGAAGAGTAGAGTAGTATAATGTAAGGTAGAGCAGAGTAGAGCATTGTAGAGCAAAGTATAGAAGACCAATGAAGAATAAAGATGAGTAGATTAGAGCAGAGTAGAGTAGAGCTAAGTTAGGCTAAACAAGCATAGGCTATGCTAGGCTAAGCTAGGTTATAGTAAATTAGAGTAGAGTAAAATAAAGAATAGTATAATAGAGTATAATAGAGTAGAGCTATGTTAGCTAGGCTAGGTTAGGCTAGGAAAAAGTAAAGCAGAGTAGAGTGGAGTAGAGATAGGTTAGGTTTAGCAAAGGTAAAGTAGAGTAGAGTAGAGTAGTGTAGAGTAAACTAGACAGAGTAAAGTAAGATAGAGTAGAGTAGAATAGAGTAGGGAATAGAAGAGTAGAGTAGAGTAGAGTAGAGTAGAGCATAGTACAATAGAGTAGAGTAAAACTAGGTTAGGTGAGACTAAGCTTGAGTATAGTTGAGCATAGTAGAATGGAGTAGAGTAGAGAAGAGTAGAGTATAGTAAAGAAGAGTGGAGTAGAGCATAATAGAGTAGAACATAATAGAGCAAAGCAGAGTAAAGAAGAGAAGTGTAGAGCAAGGTTTGGCTAGGCTAGGCTAGGGGACGCTTAGTTAGGCTAGACTAGAGTAGAGTAGATTAGATCTAAGTTAGGCTAAGCTGGATAAGGCTAAATAAGGCTAGAGTAGACTAGAGTTGAGTAATGTAAAGAAGAATAGATCAGAGAAGAGTGAAGAATAACAAAGTAGAGGAAAGAAGAGGAGTGAAGAGTAGAGTAGTGTAGAGTAGAGAAGAGTAGAGTAGAGCAAAGCATAATAGAGTAGAGTACAGTAGAGCTTAGTTAGGCTAAGCATGGCTAGGCTATGGTTGGCAAGAGTAGAGTAGATTAGATTATGGTAGACTAGACTGGAGTAGGGCTATGCAAGGTTAAGTTAGACTTGGCTAACTAGGATAATTTAGGCTAACTATAGTAATAGAGTAGAGTAGTGTAGAGCTATGTTAGGTAAGGATAAGCTAAGTTTGGTTAGGCTAGGATAGGCTAGAGTATAGCATAGTAAAGTGAAGATGAGCAAGGTAAAGCATAACAGAAGAGAGAAGAGAAAAGTATAGTAGAATAGAGCATAGTAGAGCAAAGTAGAGTAGAGCTAGGTTAGACTAGGCTAGAGTAGAGTAGAGAAGAGTACAATAATGCACAGTTGAGCACAATTAGGCTAGGCTACGCTAGAGTTGAGTAGAGTAGAGTAAAGTTGTGTAGAGTAAAGTATAACTACTTTAGGCTAGTCTAAGCTATGTTAAAATTAGCTTTAGTAGAGTAGAGTAGAGTGTAGTAGAGCAGAGAGGAGTAGAGCAGAGTAGAGTAGAGTAGAGTAGAGCATAACAGAGTAGAGTAGAGCTATATTAAGGTAGGCTAGTCTAGGCTAGAGTTGGGTAGAGTAGAGCTAAGTTAGGTTAGGCTTGGTTAGAATGGAGTAGGGCAGGGTAGAGCAATGTAGCATAGAGCAAATCAGAGAAAAAAAGAGTAGGGTAGTGCAAAATAGAGTAGTGTATAGTAGAATAGAGTGGAGCAGAGCAAAGCATAGCAGAGCAAAGGAGAGCAGAGTAGAGAAAAGAAAAGTAGAGTCGAGTATAATGGAACAGAGAAGAGTGGATAATAGAGTTGAGCTAGGTTAGGTTAGGGTAGAGTAGAGTAGTGTAGGGTATAGTATAGTAGTGTAAACCTAAGTTGGGCTAGGCTATGCTCATGTAGGCTAGGCTAGGTTAGACTAGCTTAGAGTTGAGTAGAGTAGATAAGAGCTACTTTAGGCTTGGTTAAGCTAGGGTAAACTAGGCTAGAGTATAGTGGAGTAGAGTAGAGTAGAATAGAGTAGAGTAGAGTAGAGCAGAGAAGAGTATAATAGAGTAGAGTAGAGAAGAGTAGAGTAGAGCAGAGCAGGCTGAGTAGAGCTAGGTTAGGATAAGCTAAGGTAGAGTAGAGTAGAGCTAGGTTAGGCTTGGTTAGGTTAGGTTAGGTTAGAGGAGGGTAGAGTAAAGTAGATTGGAGTAGAGTTGAATATCATAGAGTAGAGTAAAGTAGAGTAGAGTAGAGTAGAGTATTATTAAGCAGAGTAGAGGAGAGAAGAGGAGAGGGGAGGGGAGGAGAGTAATGTAAAGGAGAGTAGAGGAAAGAAAATCTGAGTAGATGAGAGGGTAGCATAATAGAGTAGAATGGAATAGAGTAGAGTGGAGTAGAGTAGAGTAGAATAAAATAAGATAAGAAGAGTAGAGTAGAGTGGAGTAGAGTAGACTAGAGCCTGGTTAGGCCAAGTTAGGCTTGGCTAAAGTAGAGTAGAGTAGAGTAGAGTGGAGCTAGGTTAGACTAGGCTAGGCTAAGCTAAGTTAAGCTAAACTAGGCTAGGTTAGTGTAGAGTAATAGCATAGAGTAGAGTAGAGTGGAGCTAACTTAGGTTAGGTAAGGTTAGGTTAGGCTAGGCTATGCTAAAGTAGAGAGAGTAGAGTAGAGTAGAGTAGCATATAATTGAGTAGAGTTGAGTATAAAAGAGAATAATAGAGTAAGGTAGAGTAGAGGAGAGGAGAGTAATGCAAAGTAAAGGAAAGAGGAGTATAGTAGAGTGTTGAATATATAATAGAGTAGAGCTAGGTTTTTTATTTTAGGCTAGGCTAGTCTAGAGCAGAGTATAGTAAGGAAGAGTAGAGAAGAGCTCGATTAGGCTGGGTTAGGCTAGGCCAGGCTAGGCTAGGCTAGGCTAGAGTAGAGTAGGGTATAATAGAGTAAAGAAGAGTAGAGCTTGATTAGGTTTGGATAGGCTTGGTTAGGCTAGAGTAGAGTAGAGTAAAGTAGTGTAGAGTAGTGTAGAGTAGAGTAGAGTAGAGTGGAGTAAAGTTGAGTAGAGTAGAGTAGAGTAGAATAGAGGAGAGCAGAGGAGAGGATAAGAGAGGAGAGGAGAGGTGAGCAGAGGAGAGGAGAGCAGAGTAGAGCCAAGTAGAGCATTACAGAGAAGAGTAGAGAAGACCAGAGAAGAGCAGAATAAAGTAAAGTAGAGCAATGAAGAGTAGCATATAGCAGATCAAAGTAGAGTAGAGTAGACTAGAGTAGAGAACGACATAATAGCGTAGGGGTGGGTGGAGTAGAGTAGAGAAAAGTAGTGCAAAGTTCAGTAGAGTAGAGCAGAGCAGAGTAGAGTAGAGAAAAGATTTTAAGCTAGGCTGGGCTATGTTAGGCTAGGCTAGAGTATAGTAAAGAAGAGTAGAGTAGAATAGAATAGAGCATAGCTAAGTTAGGCTAGGCTTGATAAGAGTATAATAGAGTAGAAGAGTAGAGTAGAGCAGAGTAGAGCATAGCAAAGTAGAGAAGGGCAGAGCAGAGTAAAGTAGAGTAGAGTGGAGCATAGTAGAAGAAGCAGAGTAAAGTAGAGCAAATAAATGTAGAGTAGAGTAGACCTAGGTTAAGCTAGGCTAGGCTAGAGTAGAGTATAGTAAAGTAAAATAGAGTAATATAGAGCAGAGCTAGGTTAGGTAAGATAAGGCTAGGCTATGTTAAAGTAGAGTAGAGTAGAGTAAAGTAAAAGAGAGTTGAGCTAAGTTAGGCTTGGCTAGGCTAGGTTAGGTAAGGGAAGGCTTGGTTAGACTAGAGAAAAGTAATGTAGAGTAGAGTAGAGTAGAGCAAAGTAGAGTGGAGCTTGGTTAGGCTAAGCTAAGCTAGGCTAAACTAGGCTAGAGTAAATAAGAGTAGAGGAGAGTAGAGTACAGTAGAATAAAGTATAACAGAGCAAAGAAAATAAGAGTAGAGCAGAGTAGAGAAAGTTTAGACTAGGCTCAATTAGGCGAGAGTAGAGTAGAGTACAGCTAGGTTTGGTTAGGGTAGACTAGAGCAGAGTAGAGTATAGTAGAGTAGAGTAAAGTTGAGTAGAGTAGAACTAGGTTATGTTGGGCTAAGCTAGGCTAAGCCTTGCTAGTTAAGGCTAGGCTAGAGTAGAGAAGAGTAGAGTAGAGTAGAGTAGAGTCAAGTAGAGTAAAGCTAGGTTAAGCAAGGTAAGGCTAGGCTAGAGTAGAGTGGAGTGGAATATAATAGAACATAGTAGAGTATATCAGAGCAAAGAAGCTAGATTAAGATAGGCTATAGTATAATAAAGTAGAGTTGAGTGAAGTAGAGTGTAGAATAGAGCAAGGTTAGGCTAGGCTAGGCTTGGGTAAGCTAGGTTAGGTTAGAGTAGAGTAGAGCTAGTTAGATTAGGCTAGGCTAGGTTAGATTAGGCTAGGCTAGGCTAGAGTATAATAGTGTAGAGTAGAGTAGAGTAGAGTAGAGCTGAGCAGTGTAGGGTAGAGTAGAGTAGAGCTGAGTAGTAATGAGCAAAGCTGAGTAGAGTTAAGCTAGGCAAACCTCAGATAGGAGGGCTAAGCTAGGAAAAGTAATGCTAGAGAAGAGTAGAGTTGAGTAGAGCTAGGCTAAGTGAGGCTAAGCTAGGTTATGTTAGAGTAGAGTAGACTAGACTAGACTAGAGTAGAGTGGAGCTAGGTTAAGCAAGGCTATGTTATGTCAGGCTAGGCTAGGGTAGGCAAGGTAAGGCTAGGCTAGAGTAAAGTACAATAGAGTAGAGTAGGGGTTGGTTAGGCTAGCTTTTGCTAGTTTAAGCTAGGCTAGAATAGAGTAGAGTAAAATAGTGTAGAGAACAATAGAGTAGAGTAGAGCATAATAGAGAAGAATAGAGCCTAAAGAGTAGAGCTGAGAAGATTAAAGTTTAGAAGAGTAGAGCTAGGATAGGCAAAGTTAGGCTAGGTTTGTGTAGAGTAGAGAAGAATAGAGTAGAGTAGAGCTAGTTTAAGCTAGGCTAAGCTAGGCCAGGCTTGGATCAGTTAGGCTTCGCTCGAGTAAAGTAGAGTAGAGCAGTATAGAGTTGAGTAGAACTCGATTAGGTTAGGCTAAGATAGGCTTGGCTAATGTACAATAACAAAGTAGATTAGAGTAGAGCATAACTAGGTTAGGCTAGACAAGGTTAGGCATGGCTCGACTAGGCTAAGAGAGAATGGAAAAGAGTTGAGTAGAGTAGAGTAGAGTAGGACTAGGTTAGGTTAGGGGAGGCTAGGCTAGGATATAGTAGAGTAGAGTGAGTTAAGTAGAGTAGAGTAATGTAGAGCTAAGCAGAATAGTGTAGAGAAGAGAAGAGTAAACTAGAGCAGAGCAGAGTAGAACAGAGCAGAGAAGAGCAAAGTAAAGTAGAGAAAAGTAGTGTAGAAAAGAGTAGAGTAGAGTAGAGGTTAGTAGGCTAAGCTAGGTTAGAATAGAGTAGAGTTGTGTAGATATAGTAGAGTAGAGTTTGGTTAGGCTAGGTTAGGCTAAACAAGGCTAAAGTAGAGTAGAGGAAAGCAAAGCAAAGAAGAGAATAACAGAGTAGAGTAGAGCAGAGCAAGGTAGAGTAGAGCAGAGCAGAGAAGAACAGAGTAGAGTAGAGCACAAAAAAGTAGAGAAGGGTATAACAGAGTAGAATAATGTAGAGTATAGTAGACTAGAGCAGATTATAGTAGTGTAGAGCAGAGTAAAGTAGAGTTCAGTAGAATAGAGTATAGCAGAGTATAATAGAGCTTTGATAGGCTAGGCTAGACTTGGCTAGGCTAGGCTAGGATAGAGTAGAGTGAGTAGAGCTAAGTTAGGCTAGGCTTAGTTAGAGTAGATTATAGTAAAGTAAAGTAGAGTAGAGTAGAGTAGAGGAGAGTAGAGTAGAGTCGAGCTAAGTTAGGTTAGGCTAGAGTACAATAAAGTAAAGTATAGTAGAGTGGAGTAGAGTAGAGTAGAGAGGAGTAGAGTCGAGTAGAGTAGAGCAAAGCAGAGTATAATAAAGCAGAAAAGAGTAAAGAAGTGCAAAGAAAAGAAGAGCAGAGCAGAACAGAAGAGTAAAGTAGTATAATACAAAGTAGTGTAGAGCTGAGCAGAGTAGAGCAAGGTTATTCTATGTTATGCTAGGCTAAGTTAGCTAGAGTAGAGTAAAGTAGAGTAGAGCTTAGTTGAGTGAGGTTAGGCTAGGGTAGGCTAGCAATGCTAGGCTAACCTAAGCAAGATTAGAGTAAAGTAGAGTAGACTACAATAGAGCTAGATTAAGTAATGCTAAGCTTCGATAGGCTAGAGTAAAGTAGAGTAGAATAAGGTAGAATAGAGTAGACTAGAGTAGAGTAGAGCAGACAGAGCAGACCAAAGTAGAGTATAGCAGACTAGAATAGAGAACAACAGAGCAAAAAAAATCATAATAAGGTAAAATAGAGCTAAGCAGAGTAGAGCAGATGAGAGTAAAGTATAGTAGAGAAGGGAAAATCAAAGTAGAGCAAAAAAGAGTAGAGTAGAGCAAAGTTAGGCTAGGCTTGGCTTGTTTAGGCTCAATTAGGCTAGAATAGAGTGGAGGAGATTATTGTAAAGTAGAGTAAAGTATAATAGAGCAGAGCAGAGTAGAGTAGAGTAGAGCAGAGTAGAGAAGAGTATAACTAGATTAGGTTTGGCAAGGCTAAGCTAAGCAAGACGAGACTAAAGTAGAATAGAGCTAGGTTAGGTTCGACTTGCCTAGGTTAAGATAGAGTAGAGTAGAGTAGAGTAGAGTAGAGAAGAGTAGAGCAGTGTAGAGTAGAGTAGAGTTGAGCTAGATTAGGTTAGGCTAGGCCAGGTTATGTTAGGCTAAGATAGGTTAGGCTTGCTTAGAGTAGACTAGAGTGGAGTAGAGCTGAGTAAAATAGATAGAGTAGAGCTAGGTTAGGCTTGGCTAGGCTAGAGTATAATAGAGTATAGTGGAGTAGAGCAAAGTAGAGCAGAGTAGAGTAGAATAGAGAATAATATAGAAGAGCATAATAGAGTAGAGAAAAGTAGTGTAGAGCAAAGCTTAGTTAGGGAAGCCAATCTAGGTTAGGCTATGCTAGGGTAGAGTAGAGTTTAAAAGAGCATTATTAGGCTAGGCTAGGCTAGGCACGCTTAGAGTAGAGTAGCGTAGAGTAGAGTAGAGTTAAGATAGGCTCGACTAGGCAAGGATAGGATATGTTAGGGTAGGCAAGGCTAGCCTAGGGAAGAGTGGAGTAGAAAAGAGTAGAGCTCAAATTGGCTAGGCTAGGTCAGAGTAGAGTATAGTAGAGCAGAGTGGTGTAGTGGAATAGAGTGGAGTACAGTAATGCTAGGTTAGGCAAGGTTGGGCTAGGCTAGGTAAGAGTAGAGTTGAGTAGTGTAGGGTAGAGTAAAGTAAAGAAGAGTAGAGTAGAGGAGAGCAAAATAAAGTAGAGAAGAGCAGAGTAGCACAGAGCATGGTAGAGTAGAGCAGAGCTAAGTTATGTTTAGCTAGGATAGGCTAGGCAAGAGTAGAGTAGAGTTATGTTAGGCTGGGCTAGAGTAGAGTAGGGTAGAGCAGAAAGAGTAGAGCTAAGCTAGGCTAAACTAGAGTACAGTAGAGCTAGGTAAACTAAGCTAGGTTAGAGTAGATTAGAGTAGAGCATATTAGAGTAGAGCTAGAGTAGAATAAAGTTTAGAACTTGGTTAGGCAAGATTAGGCTAGGCTTAATTTGTCTAGGTTAGGCAAGGTTATGGTAAGCTAGGCTAGAGTATAATAAAGTAGAGTAGAGTAGAGTAGAGTAGAGCTACGTTAGGCTTGGCTAAGCAAAACTAGAGTACAATAGAGTAGAGTAGAGTAGAGAAGAGTAGAGCAGATTAGAGTAGAGAAATGTAGAGTAGTGCAGAGTAGAGGAGAGTAGAGCAGAGTTGAGTGGAGTAGAGTAGAGCCATAAAAAGAAGAGCATAGCACAGTATAGTAGAGAAGACCTAGGTTTTGTTAGAATAGGCTAAGCTAAGCTAGAGTAGAGTTTATTATGATAGAGCTAGGTTAAGTTAGACTAAGCTAGACTAGGTTAGAGTAGAGTATAGTAGAGTAAAGTATAATAGAGTAGAGCTAAGTTAGGTTAGGATAGGATAAGCTAGCCTAGGCTAGGCTAGAGTTTAGTAGAGTTGAGTAGAGTTGAGTACAGTAGAGTAGAGTAGAGTAGAGCTCAGTTAGGCTAAGAAAGGCTAGGCTAGAGCATTATGGAGTAGAGTTGAGCATAGCAAAGAATAGGAAAGCAAAGTAGAATAGAGTATAGGAGAGTAGAGAAGATCAAAGTAGGGTAGAGTAGATCAGAGCTGAATAGAGCAGAGTAGAGTAGAGCTTGGTTTGGCTAATCTAGCTAGGTTAGGCTAGGTTAGAGTTAAGTAGAATAGAGTTGAGTAAAGTAAAGTAGATTAGAGCAAGGTTACCTAGGCTAGGTTATGTTTAGTGAGGCTAAGCTAAGCTAGGAAAGAGTAGAGTTATGTTAGGCTAGGCTAGAGTATAGTAAGACAGAGCAGAGAAGAGTAGAGGTAGGCTAGCCTAGACTAGAGTACAATAGAACTAGGTTGGCTAGGCTATGTTATAGTAGAGTAGAGTAGAGCATATTAGAGTTGAGCTAGAGTAGAATAGAGTATAGAGCTAGGTTATGCTAGATTAGGCTAGGCTGTATTTGTCTAGGCTATGCAAGTCTAGGCTAAGTAAGGCTGGAGTACAATGGAGTGGAGTAGAGTAGAGTAGAGTAGAGTAGAGCTAAGTTAGGCTTGGCTAGGTAAAGCTAGAGTATAATAGAGTAGAGTAAAGTAGAGAAGAGTAGAACAGAGTAGAGTAGAGCAATGCAGAGTAGAGGAGAGTAGAGTAGATGGAGTAGAGCAATAAAAAGAAGAGTAGAGCATAGTAGAGTAGAAAAGAGCTAAGTTTGGCTAGGCTAAGCTAAGCTAAGCTAGAGTAAAGTATATTATGGTAGAGCTAGGTTAAGCTAGACTGTGCTAGACTAAGAGTTGAGTAGAGTAAAGTTTAGTAGAGTAGAGCTAAGTTAGGTTAGGCTAGGGTAAGCTAGCCTAGGCTAAGCTAGAGTTGAGTAGAGTAGAGTAGAGTAGAGTAGAGCTCATTTAGGCTAGGCTAGAGCATTATGGAGTAGAGTTAAGCATAACAAAGAAGAGCAAAGCAAAGTAGAATAGAGTAGAGCAGAGCCAAAAAGAGCAAAGTAGAGCAGAGCTTATCAGAGCAGAATAGAGAAGAGCAAAGCAAAGTAGAGTAGAGCTTGGTTAGGCTATGCTAGCTAGGTTAGGCTAGATTAGAGTTAAGTGGAATAAAGTAGAGTAGAGTGGAATAGAATAGAGTAGATTATAGTATAGTAGACTAGAGTAGAGTTGAGTAGACCTAGGTTAATCTAAGCTAGGAAGGGCAAGGCTGAGGTAGGTGAGGCTAGGCTAGAGTAGAGTAGAGTAAAGTAGAGGTCGATTAGGTTATGCTTGGTAATGCTAATGTAGAGTAGAGTAGAGCAGAGTAGGGCAGAGAAGACTAGAGCAAAATAAAGAATAATAAGGTAGAATAGAGTGAAACAGAAAAAAGCATAGATGAGCAAAGCAGAGTAGAGAAGATTAGAGCTAGGTTATGCTAAACTAAGCAAGGTTAGGCTAGGTCAAAGTAGATTAGAGTATAGTATAATTGAGTAGGTTAGAGTAGAGTAGAGTTTAGTAAAGTAGAGTAGAGAAGAGCAAAGTAGAGTAGAGTAGAGCAGAGTAGTGTAGACTAGAGTAGAGTAGAGCAGTGTAGAGTAGAGTAGCACTAGGTTAGGCTTAGCTAGGCTAGGTTTGGTTAAGCTAGGTTAGGTTGGAGTTGAGTAAAGTTGAGCAGAGAAGAGTAGATTAGAGTAGAGTAGAGAAGAGTAGGGTATAGTATACTATAATAGAGTAAAGTAGAGTAGAGTAGAGCAAGGTTTATCAAGGGTAAATAGGGCTAGGATATGCTAAGCTTAGCTAAGCTAGGCTAGAGTTTAGTATAGTAGAGTAGTGTAGAATAGAGAAGAGTAGAGCTAAGTTATGTTAGGCTCAACAAGGCTAAAGTAGTGGAGTAAAGGAGAGTAGAATAGAGTTGAGATGAGCATAGTAAAGAAGAGTAGAGCAGAGTATATCGAGTAGAGTAGAGCAAATTGGAGCAAAGTAGAGCAGAGCAGAGAAGAGTAGAGTAGAGTAGTGTAGAGTAGAGCAGAGAGAGTAGAGCTAAGCTAAGTTAGGAGGCTAGGCTTGAGTAGAGTTGAGTGGAGTAATGTAGGGTGGAGCAGAGTAGAGCATGTAATAAAATATAGTGCAGAGCATAATAGATTAGAGTAGAGCAAGGTTAGGCTAGGCTGGGCTAGGCATGGCTAGGCTAGGCTAAAGCAGAGTATAATAAGGTAAAGCTAGGTTAGGCTATGCTGGGCTATGCTTGGTTAGAGCAGAGTAGAGTAAAGTACAATATAGTAGAGTAAAGTAGAGAAGAGAAGAGTGTAGTAGAGCTAGATTAGGCTAGGCTAAGCTAAAGTATAGTAGAGTATAGTAGAATAGAATAGAGTAGAGTGGTGTAGATTAGAGCAGAGTAGAGTAAAGCTAGGTTTGGTTAGGCTAGGCTAGGTTAGAGCAGAGTAGAGCTACGTTCGACTAGGCAAGGTTAGGCTAAGTTTGAGCAGAGTAGAGTGGAGTAGATTAGAATATAGTAAAGTAGAGTTAAGTAAAGTATAGTTAAGTAGAGTAGAGCTAGATTAGGATGGGTTAGGGTATAATAGAGTAGAGAAGAGTAGAGTAGAGTAGAGCAGAGAAGAGTAAAGCAGAGTAGAATAGAGTAGAGCAGGGTAGAGCAGAACAGAGCAAGGCTAGGTTAGGCTAGGGTAGGCAAGGTTAGGGTATACTAGAGTAGTGTAGATAAGAGTAGAGTAAAGCTAGGTTGGGCTACGCTTGGTTAAGCTAGGATTTAGTCGAGTAGAATAGAGTACAATAGAGTAATGTGGAGTAGAGTAAAGTAGAGCTAGGTTGGGCTAGGCTAGGCTGAGCTAGGATTTAGTCAAGTAGAATAGAGTACAATAGAGTAAAGTAGAGTAAAATAGAGTAGAGTATAGTAGAGGAGAGTAGAGTAGATCAAGGTTAGGCTATGCTAGAATTGGTTAGGCAAGGCACGAGTAGAGTAGAGTAGATTAGAGTTGAGTAGAGTAGAGTACAGTAGAGCTAGGCTAGGCTTCCTTGGCTAGGTTAGAGTATAATAGAGTAGAGTAGAGGAGATCAAAGAAGGGTAGAGTATGTAGAGTTAGGATAGGCTAGGCTAAGCTAGGTTATGCTTAGCTAGGCTAGAGTAGAAAAGAGTATAGTAGAATAGAGTAGAGTAGAGTAAAGTAAAACTAGGTTAGGGTAGGTGAGGCTAGGCTAGGTTAGAGTAGAGTAGTGTAATGTAGAGTAGAGCAGATTAATGTAATGTAGAGTAAAGGAGAGTAGAATAGAGTAGAGGAAAAGATAGCAAAGAAGAGTCAAGTAAACTAGAGCAGTGCAGAGAAAAGAAGAGCAACATAGAGCAGAGCTAGGTTTGGCTCGACTAGGCTAGGCTAGAGCAGAGCAGAGTAGAGTTAGGTTAGGTTAGCATAGGCTAGGATAAGTAAGACAACAGTAGAGTAGAGTAGAGTAGACTAGAGTTGAACGTAGCAAAGTAGAGCAGAGTAGAGCTCAGTTAGGCTAGGCTAGACTAGAGTAGAGTAGATCTACGTAGGTGTAGGCTGGGCTAGGCAAGGATAAAGTAGAATAGAGTAGAC
Organism: Vanilla planifolia; assembly: GCA_023846275.1. Taxonomy (NCBI): domain Eukaryota; kingdom Viridiplantae; phylum Streptophyta; class Magnoliopsida; order Asparagales; family Orchidaceae; genus Vanilla; species Vanilla planifolia. The sequence continues at coordinate 54,275 of JAIUJO010001202.1, forward strand.
TAGAGTAGAGTAAGTAGATTAGAGTAAAGCTAGGAGTAGAGTAGAGTAGAGTAGAGTAGATTGAGGTTAGGCTTGGCAAAGGTAGGATAGGTTTGGCTAGGCTAGGTTTGGCTAGCCTAGAGAATAATAAAATAGAGTTGAGAAGAGCAAGAAGAGCTAGGTTAGGTTAAGATGGAGTACAATAGTTTAGAGTATAGTAGAGAAGAATAGAGTAGAGTAGAGCAAAGTAGAGTTGAGCAGAGCAACACAGAGCAGAGTTGAGCAGAGCAATAATAAGTAGAGCCGAGCAGAGTAGTGTAGAGTAAAGAAAGGTTAGGCTGGGCTACGTAAGGCTAAGATAGGCTAGGTAAGGCTAAGCTAGGCTAGGTAAGGCTATGCTAAACAAGAGTAGAGTAGAGTAGGGTAGAGCAAGGTTAGGCTAAGTTAGAGTAGAGTGGAATAGAGCATGGTGGAGTAGAGTAGAGTAGAGTGGAGCAAGGTTAAGGAAGGCTAGGCTACATAAGGGTAAACTTGGCTAGGCTATGCTAGAGTTGAGTAGAGTAGAGTAGAGTAGAGCTCATTTAAGCTAGTCTAGGCTAGGCTAGCCTATGCTAGAGTAAAGTAGAGTAGAGTTGAGTAGAGCAAAGAAGAGTAATGTAGAATAAAGAAGAGCAAAGTAGAGCAGAATAGAGTAGAGTTGAGTAGAGTAGAGTAGAGCAATTTAGAGTAAAGTAGAATAAAGCTAGATTATGCTATGCTAGGTTAGGCTAGGCAAGGGTAGGCTAGGTTAGAGTTTAGTAGGGTATAGTAAAGTAGACTAGAGTAGAGTATAGTAAGGTAGAGAGGAGAGAAATGAAGAGGGGAGGAGAGGAGAGTAAAAGAGAGGAGAGGAGAGTAGGTTAGAGAAGAGCATAGTAGAGTAGAGCAAAGTAGAGTAGAGAAGAATAGAGCAAAGTAGAACAGATTAGAGAAGAAATTAGTGGAGCAGAGATGAGCAAAGCTAGTTTAGGTTAGGCTGGGCTAGAGTAGAGCAGAGTAGAGTAGAGTAGAGTAGAGCCAAGCTTCGTTAAGTTAGGTTATGCTAGGCAAGACTAGCCTAGGCTATAGTAGAGTAATAGAAAAAGGCATAGTAAAGTAGAGCTAGGTTAGGTTAGGTTAAGCATGGTAAGTCTAGGCTAGAGTAGAGTAGAGCAGAGTAGAGTAGAGTAGAGTAGAGCAGAGCCAAGCTTGGTTAAGTTAGGTCATGCTAGGCAAGGCTATAGTAAAATAATAGAAAATAGCATAGTAGAGTAGAGCTAGGTTAGGTTAGGTTAAGCTTGGCAAGTCTACGATAGAGTAGAGGAGAGCAGAGTAGAGTAGAGTAGAGTAGAGAAAAGTAGAGCAAAGTAGAGAAGAGTTGAGTAGAGCAGAGTAGAATAGAGCACAGTAGAGCAGAGTAGAGCAAAGTAGAGTATAACAGAGTTGAGTAGAGTAGAGTAGAGTAGTGTACAATAGAGCAGAGTAGAGTAGAGTAGAGAAGAATAGAGTAGAGTAGAGTAAAGGATTGTAGAGTAGAGAAGAAAAAAGTAGAGTAGAGTAGGGTAGAGTAGAGTAGAATGGAGTAGAGAAGGGTAGAGTAGAGTATAATAGAGCTAAGTTTGGTTGGGCTAAGCTAGGTAGGGTAGGCTAGGCTTGGATAAGATAGGCTAAGCTATCGTAGAGTAGAATAGAGTAGACTAGTGTACATTAAAGCAGAGCTAGGTTAGGTTAGGCAAGGTTAAGCTAGAGCAAAGTGGAGCTTGGTTATGTTAGGCTAAGCTTGGTTAGAGTAGAGTAGAATAAAGTGGAGTAGAGTAGAGTAGAGTAGTGTAAAGTATAGTAGAATAGAGCTAGGTTAGGTTAGGCCAGGCTAGACTAGGCTAAGCTAGACTAGAGTAGATTAGAGTAGTGTAAAGAAGTGTAGAGTAAAGTAGATAAGAGCAGAGTAGAGTAGAGGACAGGAGAGTAGAGCAGAGTAGAGAAGAGTTTGACTAAGTAGAGTAGAGAAAAGATTAGTAAAGTAGAGCAAAGAAAAGTAGAGTAGAGCATAAAAAAGTTGAGTAAAGCAGAGAAGAGTAGCACAAAGTAGAGCAAAACATAGTAGAGTAGGGTAGAGTCGAGTAGGGCATAGTAGAGTAGAGCAATGCATAGGAAAGCAAAGCAGAGTAGAGCAGTGCAAAGCAAAAGAGTAGAGCAGAGCAATACAGAGTAGAGCAATGTAGAGCAAAGCAATGTTGGGTAGAGAAGAGTCTAGCAGAGTAGAGTAGAGTAGAGCAAAGTAAAGCATAGTAGAGCTTAGTTAGGCTAAGGTATACTAGGCTAGGCTAGCTAGGCTTCGTTAGAGTAGAGAAGAATAGAGTATAGTAGAATAGAGTGGAGTAGAGTAGGCTAGAGTAGAGTAGATTATAGTATGGTATAGTAGAGTAAAATAGAGTAAAGTAAAGTAGAACTAACTTAGACTAGGCTAGGTTAGGCTTGACTACAGTAGAGTTGAGTAGAGTAGAGTAGAGTAGGGCTAGTTTAGGTTAGGTAAGGCTAGGCTGGGCTTGGCTTGGCTCGAGTTGAGTAGAGTAGTATAATAGAGTGTAGTAGAGCTAAGCAGACCAAAATAGAGCATAGTAGAGCAAAGCAAAGAAGAGCATAATAGAACAGAGAAGAGAAGAGTAGAGCAGAAAAGAGCTAGGTTAGGCTAGGCAAGGCAAGAGTATAGTAGAGTAGAGTAGAGTAAGGTAGAATATAGTAGAGTAAAATAGAGTATAGTATAAAAGAGTAGAGTAGAGTACATTACAGTAAAAAAAAGTAGAGTAGAGCAAAGTAGAGTAGAGTATAGTTAGATTATGCTAGGCAAGGCTTGGTTAGGTTAGAGAAGAGTAGAGTATAGTAAACTAGAGTTGAGTAAAATAGAGTAGAGTAGAGTAGAGCTAAGTTAGGCCAGGCTAGTCTTAGGTTAGTTTAGCTTGGCTATGCTAGGCTAGAGTAGAGTTTAGTATATTATAGTAGTGTAGAGTTGAGCTAGGTTAGGCTAGGCTATGCTAGAGTATAATAGAGCAGTGTAAAGTAGAGTAGAGTGGAGAGTAGAATAGAGTAAAGTATTGTAGAGATAGATTGAACTAGGGTTGGCTAGTGTAGAGTAGTGTAGATTAGAGTAGAGTAGAGTAGAGTAAATAGAATAGAGCTCAACTAGGCTAGGCTAGGCAATGCTAGAGTAGAGTAGAGTAGAGTAGAGCAGACTAGGGTAGAGCAAAGTACAGTGGAGTAGTGCAGAGCTGAGCAGAGATGAGTAGAGCATAGTAGAGAAAAGTAGAGTTGAGCAGAGTAGAGTATACCAGAGTAAAGCTAGGTTAGGCTAAGCTAGACAAGGTTAGGCTAGGTTATAGTAGAGCAGAGTAAAGTAAAGTAGAGTAGAGTATAGTAAAATGGAGTAGATAGAGTAGAGCAAGGTTAAGTTAGGCTAGGCTAGACTTGGCTAGCTTAGAGTAGAGTAGAGTAGAGTAGAGTGGAGTAGAGGAGAGCTTAGTTAAGTTAGGTTAGGCTACGCTTTATTAAAGTTAGTTAGAGTTGAGCAGAGTAGAACAAAGAAGAGTAGAGAAAAGAAGAGCAAATAAGAGTAGAATAGAGTAGAGTAGAGTACAATAGAGCAAAGTAGAGCTAAGTTAGGTTGGGCTAGGCTAGGTTAGGGTTGAGTAGAGTAGAGTGAAGTAGAGCTACATTAGGTTAGGCTCTGCCAAGCTAGAGTATAGTAGTGTAGGGTAGAGAAGAGTAGAGTGGAGCTGAGTAGAGCATAGAAGAGTATAGTAGAGCTAGATATAGTAACATAGAGAATAGCATAGTAAAGCAGAGCTATGTTAGGTTTTCTAAGGCTAGAGTGGAGTAGAGTAAAGTAGAGTACAGTATAGTAGAGTAGAGTTGAGCTTTGTTAGGCCATACTGAGTTAGTTTAGGCAAAACTAGGCTAAAGTAGAGTAGAGTAGAGTACAGTAGAGTAGAACGAAGAAAAGTAGAGTAGAGTAGAGTAGAGCAGAGCAAAGTAGAGCAGTGCATAGCTTAGTAGAGTAGAGCATAGCTAGGTTAGGCTAGGCTAAGCTATAGTAGTGTAGAGTAGAGCTAACTTTAGCTAAGCTAAGCTTGGTTAAGATAGCATAGAGTAGAGTGGAGTAGACTAGAGGAGAAGAGAGTATAGTAGAGGATAGTAGAATTATGTTATTTTAGGTTAGGCTAGGTGAGGCTATGCTAGGTTTGGGTAGCATAGGCTATCTTAGAATAAAGTCAAGTAGAGTAGAGCAGAGTAAGGTTATGTTAGGTTAGGGTATGCTAGGCAATGTTAAAATAGAGTAGAGTAGAATAGGGTAAAGTAGACAAGAGTAGAGTAGAGTAGAGTAGAGCAGAGTAGAGTAAAATAAAGTAGAGTAGACTAGAGGTAGGTTAGGCATGGTTAGTCTAGGGTAGGCTAAGTTAGGGTATAGTAGAGTAGAGTAGAGAAAAGTTAGGCTAGGCTAGGCTAGAGTTTAATATAGTAGAGTAAAGTAGAGCAGATTAGAGCTGAGCAGAGCAAAGCTAGGTTAGCTTAGGCTAGGCTAGGCTGAAATAAGCTAGGCTAGAGTAAAATAGAGTCGAGTAGAGTAGAGTAGGGAAGAGTAGAGTGGAGTAGAGCTAGGTTGGGCTAGGCTAAGTATGAGTAGAGTATAATAGAGTAGAGTATATTAGAGCATAGTAGAGTACAATAAATAGGAGTAGTGTTAGGTTAAGATTGGCTAGGGTAGCCTAGGCTTTATTAGGCTAGGCAAAAGTATAGCAATATAAAGTAGAGTAGACTAGAGTAAAGTTAGGTTAGGCTAGGCTAGGGTAAACAAGGCTAAAATAGAGTAGAGTATAAGAGCAGAAAAAGTATAGTAGAGTAGAGCGAAGCAAAGTAGAGCAGAGTAAAGTAGAGTAGAGCCAAATTAGGCTTTGGGTTGCAAGGCTAGAGTAGTATAGAGCAGAGTAGAGTAAGGTTAGGCTAGGCTAGGCTAAGTTAGAGTGGTTAGGCTAAGCTATACTAGGCTAAGCAAAGGTAGAGTTTAGTAGAGTAGAGTAGGGAAGAGCAGAGCAGAGTATAGTAGAAAAGAGTAAAGCAAACTAGAAAAGAGTAAAGTTGTATAGAGTAGAGTAGAGTAGAGCTTGGTTAGCCAAACTTAGACAAAGCAAGGTTATGTTAGGTTTGTCTTGTTGTAGTAGAGTATAATAGTGTAGAGTAGTGTATAGAAGAGCAGAGTAAAGTAGAGTAGAGTAAAGTTGAGTAAAGTAAAATGGAGTAGAACAGAGTAAAATAGACAAGAGTAAAGTACAGCAGAGCTGTGCAGAACAGAGTAGAAGAGCAAAACTGAGATATGTAGAGTAGAGTAGAGATGATCAGAGTAGTGAAGAGTAGAGCTTAACAAAGCAGAGTGGAAAAGAATAGAGCTAGGTTTTGCTAGGGCAGGCTAGGTGGGGCTAGTCTAGGCTAGGGTAGAGTAGACTATAGTAAAGTAGAGCTAGGTTAGGCTAGGATAAACTAGACTAGAGTAGAGTGGACCAGAGTTGGTTATAATAAAGCTAGGTTAGGCTAGACTTGGTTAGAGTACAATAGAGTAGAGTAGAGTAGAGCAGAGCAGAGTAGGTCAAAGTATAGTAGAGCAGGGCATAGCAGAGTAAAGTAGAGTAGAGCAAAGTAGAATAGAGAAGAGAAGAGTAGAGCTAGGTTAGACTAGGCTAGGGTATGTTAGCTTAAGCTATGCTAGGCTAAGCTTGAGTAGAGTAGAGTAGAGTAGAGTAGTGTACAATAGAGTAGAGTAGAGATTAGTAAGGTCAGGTTTGGCTAATTTGGCTAGGCAAGGTTAAGCTAGGCTGGGCTCGGGTAAGAGAGCATAGTAGAGTAGAATAATGTTAGAGTAGGCTAGGCAAGGTTAGGCTAAGCAAGAATAGATTCAAGTAGAGTAGAGTAGAGTATGATAGAGCAGAGTAGAGTAGTGCAGAGTAGAGTTTAGCAGAGTGGAGGAGAGTAGAGCAAAGCTGAGTAGAGATAGAGCAGAGTAGAGTAGAACAAAGCCAAGGAGAGCATAGCTGAGAAGATAAAAGCAGAGCAGAGCAGAGTAGACCATAGTTAGGTAAGGTTGGTAAGGCTAGCTCAGATAGAGTAAAGTAGATTAGGGTAGAGTAGAGTAAAGTAGAGCTAGTTAAGCTAGGCTAGGCTAGGTTAGAGTAGAGTGGGCTAGAGTACAGTATACTAGACAAGACTAAAGTAGAGTAGAGTAAAGTAGAGTTAAGTAAAGTAGAGTAGGGTAGAGTGGAGTAGAGTTTTGCTAGGTTTGGTTGGGCGAAGTTAGGCTTGGCTCGGCTAAGTTTGGTAAGAGTAGAGTAAAGTAGTGTAGAGTAAAGCAACATAAAGCTAGGTTAGGCTAGGCTAGGCTTGACAAGGCTAAGCTAGGCCAGAGTAGAGTAGAGTAGAGGTTAGGAGAGCAGAGCAGGATAGAAATGAGCAAAACAAAGTAGAGTAAGGTAGAGCAAAGCAGGGCACAGTCGAGCAAAGCAGAGCATGGTAGAGTAGAGTAGAGTAGAGCAACGTAGAGCTTGGTTAGGTTGGGCTAATGTTGAGTGAAGTAGAGTAGAGCTAGGTTAGGATAGGCTTGGCTATGCTAAGCTAGGCTTTGGTGGGCTAGGCTATAGTAGGATAGATTAAAGTAGAGTAGAGCTAGTTTAGGTTAGGCAAGGCTTAGTTAGGCTAAATTAGGCCAGTGTGGAGTAGAGAAGTAAAGTAGAGCATTGTAGAGTAGAGAAGAGAAGAGTAGAGTAGAGTAGATTAGAGCATAGCAAACCAAAGTTGGGCTAGGTTAGAGTAGAGTGGAGCTAGGTTAGTGTCAACTAAGCTATGCTAAGTTAGAGTAGAGTAGAGTAGAGTGGAGAAGAGTAGAGTATAGTAAAGTAGAGTGTAGTGGAGTAAGGTAAAATATAGTAGACTAGTGTTGAGTAGAATAGAGTAGAGTAGAGTAGAGTATAATAAAGGAGAGGAGAAGCAAGGGGAGGAGAGTAGAGGAGAGAAGTGTAGAGTAGAGTAGAGTATAATAGGGTAGAGCTAAGCTAGGTCAGGTTAGGCTAAGCTAGGCTGGGCTAGAGAGGAGTAGTATAGTAGAGTAGAGTAGAGCTAGGTTAGGCTTGGTCTGGTTAGACTTGGCGAAGCTTGGCTAGAGTATATTAGAGTAGAGTATTTTAGAGTAGAGTAGAGTATAGTATAATATAATAGAGAAGAGTAGAGCAAAGTAGAGTAAGGTAGAGCAGAGTAAAGTAAAGTAGAGCTATGTTAGGCTAGGCTAGTTAGGCTTGAGTAAAGTAGAGTAAAGTGGGGTAGAGATGAGCTAGGTCAGGTTAGGCTCGGTTAGGCTCAGCAAGGCTAGGCTAGGCAAAGCTTGAGTAGCAGAGTAGAGTTAGGTTAGGCTAGGCATGATGAAGCTAGATTAGAGTAGAGTTGAGTATGATATAGCAGAGCTAAGTAGAGCAGAGTAAAGTAAAGCAGAGATGAGCATAGTAGAGTAGAGCAAAGAAAAGCTGAGTAGAGACAAGCATCACAGAGTAGAGCAGAGTAGAATAAAGCCAAGGAGAGCAAAGCAGAGAAAAGAAAAGAAAAGCATAGTATAGTAGAACATAACTAGGTTAAGTTGGTAAGGCAAGGCTAGTTAGAGTAGAGAAGAGTATAGTAGAGTAGAGTAGGGTAGAGTAGAATATAGCTAAGTTAGGTGAGGCTAGGCTAAGCTAGGCTGGAGTAGAGTAGAGTAGAGTAGAGCAGAGTTGGGTAGAAATGGAAAAGTAGAACAGAGTAAGGTAGAGCAGAGTAGAGCATAGTAAAGCATAGAAGGGTAGAGCAGAGTAGAGTAGAGCAGAGTAGAGTAAGGTAGAGCTAGGTTAGGCTTAATAATGTTAAGTTAGCCTAGGCTAGGCTAGACAAGATTAGAGTAGAGTAGAGTAGAGCTAGGTTAGCCTAGGCAAAGCTAAGCTATGGTTGGCTATGCTAGAGAAGAGTAAAGTATAGTAAAGTAGAGTGGAGTAAAGCTGAGCTAGGTTAGGCTTGGCTAAGCTAGGCTAAGCAAGAGTATAGAATAGAGAATAGTAGAGCAGAGAATAGTAGAGTAGAGCATAGCATAACAGAGTAGAGTACAGCTAGGTTAGGCTTGGTTAGGCTAGGCTAAGCAAGGCAAGGCCAGGCTAGGTGAGGCTAGCCTATTATAGAGTAGATTATAGTTGAGTAGAGCTTGGTTAAGCTAGGCAAGGCTATGTTAGAGTAGAGTAGACTTGGGTAAAGTAGATTAGAGTGTGTAGAGTAGATTAGAATAGAGTATAATAAAGTACAGCTATGTTATGCTAGGCTAGGCTATGTTAGACTTCGTCAAGGTAGGTTATGCTATGCTAGGCTAGACTATAATAGAGTGGAGTTTAGTAAAGTAGAGTTAAGTTAGGCAAAACTAGGCTAGGTTAGGCTGGGCTAGAGTAGAGTAGAGTATAGTATAGTAGAGTAGAGTAGACTAGAGTAGAGTGCAGTAGAGTAAAGAAGAGTAGAGTATAGTAGAGTTAAGGAGAGGTCAGGGGAGAAGAGGAGAGCAGAGCAGAGTATAGGAGTAGAACTAAGCAATACTGTATAGAGCAGAGCAATCCAGAGTAGAGTAGAAAAGAGAAGAGCTAGGTTAGGCTAGGGTAGGCTAGGCGATGCTTGGCTAGGCTAGAGTAGAGTAGAGTAGAGTCATGCAGAGCATAACAGAACAGAGCAGAGTAGACCAAAGTAAAGTAGAGAAGGGCATAAGAGAGTAGAAGAGAGCAAAGTAGAGTATAGAAAAGTAGAGTAGAGTAAATTAGAGCAAAGTAGTCTAGAGCAGAGATAGGTTAGGCTAAGTTTGGGCAAGAGTAGAGTAGGGTAGAGTAGGGTAGAGTAGAGTAGAGTTAAGTAGAGTAGAGCAAGGTTAGGCTAGCAAAGCTAGAGTATAGTAGAGTAGAGTAGAGTAGAGCAGAGGAGAGCATAACATAGTAGAATAGAATAATACAGAATAGAGAAGACTATAGCAGAGCTAGGTTATGCTATGCTAAGCTATGTGAGGCTATAATAGAATAGAGTAGAGTACAGTGAAGTAGAGTAAAGCAAAGTAGAGCAAGGTTAGGATAGGCTAGGCTAAGTTAAATTAGATTAGAGTAAAGAGAAGTAAAGCAAGGTTAGGCAAGGCTTGGCTAGGCTACCATAGGCAAGGGTAGTCTAGGCAAGGTTAGAGTAGATTAGAAAAGAGTAAAGTAGATTAGAGTAGAGTAGGGTAGAGAAAAGTAGAGTTAGAGTAGAATACAATAGAGTAGATTAGAGTAGCATGGAGCTAAGTTAGGCTAAGCAAGGTTAGGCTAAGCTAGGTTAGGCTAGAGTAGAGTAGAGTAGAGCAGAGCATAAAAAGTAGAGCAGTGCAAGGTAGAGTAATGTAGTGCATAACATTACAGGGCAGAGCAGAGTAATTTAGAGAAAAGCAGAGCAGGGTAAAGCTAAGTTAGGCTAGGGTAGGTTAGGCGAGGTTAAAAAAGGCTAGGGTAGGCTTGTTTAAAGTAGAGTAGAGTAGATTAGAGTAGAGTAGAGCTAGGTTAGGCTTGGCTAAGGTAGGCTAGACTAGGCTAGGCTAGCATAAGCAATGCTAGGTTAGGCCGTGCTAAGCTATAGTAGAGTAAAGCAGAGTAGAGTAAAGTTAGGCTAGGCTAGAGTACAGAGCAGAGTAGAGTAGAGTAGAGCAAAGTAGAGCAAAGCAAAGTGGACCAGAGTAGAGAAGAGTAGAGCATAGCAAAGCAGAGTAGGAAAAATAGAGCTAGGGTATGCTAAGCTAGGCTATGCTATGTTAGGCTAGGTAAGGTTATTCTAGAGTATAGTGCAGTAGAGTGGAACTTGGTTAGGCAAGGCAAGGCCTAGTTAGAGTAGAGTAGAGTAGAATATTGTAGAGTAATACTTGGTTAGGCTAGGCTTAACTAAGGTGAGCTAGGCTAGGCTAGGATAGGCTAGAGTAGAGTAGAGTAGACTAGAGTAAAGCTAGGTTAGGCTAGGCTAGAGTAGAGTAAAGTAAAATAGAGTAGAGAAAAATAGAGTAGAAGAGAGTAAAGTAGAGTAGAGTAGAGTAGAGTAGAGGAGAGGAGAGTAGAGTAGAGGAGAGTAAAGTAGAGAAAAGTAGAGTAGAGTAAAAAAGAGTATAAGAGTAGAGTAGACAAATGTAAAGTAAGGTAGAATAGAGCAACGTAGTATAGAGTAGATTAAAATAGAGCTGGGTTAGCCTATCTTAGGCTAATCTAGGCTTGGCTAGGCTAGAGTAGAGTTGAGTAAAGTAGAGTAGAGCTAGGTCAGGCTAGGCTAGGCTAGGGTTGGCTAAGCTCGGCTAGAGTAGAGAAGAGTAGGGTAGAGTAGAGTACAGTAAAGGAGATAAAGGTATAGTAGAGCAAGGTTAAGCTATATGAGGCTAGGCTAGGCAAGGATCGAGTAGGGAGGAGTATAGTATAGTATAGTAGAGCAAGCTTAGGCTAGGCTTGGCTAAACTAGGCAAGGCTATGCTATGTTAGAGTCGAGTAGAGTAGAGCAAAGTAGTGTAGAGTATAGTAGAGTAGAGTAGATTAGAGTAGAGCTAGCTTAGGCAAGAATAAGCTTGGCTAAGCTAGTAGGGTAGGCTAGCCTAAGCTAGAGTGGAGTAGATTAGAGTAGAGTAGAGCTAGGTTAGGTTAGGGTAGTGTATAATAGAGTAGAGTAGATTAGAGAAGAGAAGAGCATTGTAGAGTTGAGTGGAGTAGAGTAGAGTAGAGCAAAATAGAGAAGAGCAAAGGAGAATAGAGCAGAGTAGAGTAGAGCTAGGTTGGGCTAGGCTATGTGAGGCATGGCTATGTTTGGTTAGAGTAGGTAGAGTAGAGTAGAATAAAGCTAGGTTAGGTTGAGGTAGGCTAAGCTAGGTTAGAGTAAAGTAGAGTATAGAAGAGTATAATAGAGTTGAGTCTAATGGTGTAGAGTAGAGCATGATAAAGTTGAGTAGAGCTAGGTTAGGTTATGCTAGGTAAGGCTATAATAGAGTAGAGTAGTGTAGAGTAAAGCTCAGATGGGCTAGGCTAGGGCTCAATAGAGTAGAGTAGAGTAAAGTAGAAAAAAGTAGAGCAAAGTACAGAGGAGTAGAGAGGAGTAGAGCAGAACAAATTAGAATGGAGCAAAGTAGAGTAGAATATAGCTGAACAAAGTAGAACATTGCAAAGCTTGGTTAAGGTAGGTTTGGCTAGGCTAGAGTAGTGTATAATAAAGTAGAGTAGAGAAGACTAGAGCAAGGCTAGGTTAGGCTAGGCTAGGCTATGCTAGGTTAGAGAAGAGTAAGGTAGAGTAGAGTGTAATAGAATAAAGTAGAAGAGAGCTAGGTTTGGCTAGGCTAGGCTAGGTTAGGCTAGGCTTGGCTTGAGTAGAGTAGATTAGGGTATAGTAAATTAGAGTGGAGAATGGTAGAGTAGAGAAGAGTAGAATAGGGTAGAGTAGAGCAAGGTTTGGCTATGTTAAGCATGAGTACAGTAGAGTAGAGTAGAGAAGAGTGGAGCAGAGCAGAGCAGAGCAGAGTAGAGAAAACCAAAGAAAAGTAGAGCAGAGAAGAGCAGAGTATAGTATAGCTAGGTTAAGAAAGTCTTGGCTAAGCTAGCTTAGGATATAGTAGAGTGGAGAAGAGTTAGATTAGGCTTGGCTAGGTTAGGCTAGGTTTGAGAAGAGAAGAGTAGAGAAGAGTAGAGTGGAGTAGAGTAGAGCAGAGTAGGGTAGAGTAGAGTATAGTAGAGCAAGGTTAGGTTAGGTTAGGCTAAGTTATGTTAGGCTAGAATAGAGTAGATCAGAGTAGAGTAAAGTAGAGAAGATAAGAGTAAAGCAAAGTAGTGCAGAACATAGTAGAGTAGAGTATAGTTGAACAGAGTAGAGCAGAGCAAAGTAGAGCAGAGTAGAGCTAGGTTAGTCTATGTTATGATAAGCTAGGCTAGGCTAGAGTTGAGTAAAGTAAAGAAGAGAAGAATAGTGTAAGGTTTGGCTAGGTTAGGCTAGGCTCGACTAGATAGAGTAGAGTAGAGAAAAGTAGAGTATATTAGAGTAAGGTAGAGTAGAGCTAGGTTAGGCTAAGCTAGGCAAGGCTAGGCTATGGTAGGTTAGACAAGATTACACTAGGGTAGAGTAAAGTAAAATAGAGTAAAGCAAAATGGAGTAGAGGAGAGTAAAGTAGAGCAGAGTAGAGCAGAGTAGAGGAGAAGAGAGCAAAAGAGAGTAAAGCAAAGAAAAGTAGAGTAAAGCAAAAAAGAGTATAAGAGCAGAGTAGAGAAATGTAGAGTAGAGTAGAGTAGAGCAATATAGAGTAGAGTAAAATAGAGCTAGGTAAGGCTATCTTAGGCAAATCTAGGCTTGGCTAGGCTAGAGTAGAGAAGAGTAGAGCTAGGTCAGGCTAGGCTAGGCTAAGTTTGGCAAAGCAAGGCTAGTGTAGAAAAGAGTATGGTAGAGTAGAGTATAATAGAGTAGGTTAAAGTGTAGTAAAGCAAGGTTAAGCTATTGGAGGCTAGGCAAGGCAAAAATCGAGTAGAGAGGAGTAGAATAGAGTATAGTAAACCAAGCTTAGGCTAGGCTAGGTTAGAGAAGAGCTTGCTTAGGTTATGTTAAACTAAGCTAGGCAAAATATAGTAGTATAGAGTAGAGTAGAGCAGAGTAGAGCAAAGTAAAGAAGAGTAGAGTATAGTAGTGCAAGGTTATTGAAGGCTAGGTTAGGCTATGCTCAGTTATAGTAGTGTAGAGAGGAGCTAAGTTTTGCTTGGCTAGCTTAGGCTAAGTTAAAGAAGAGTAAAATAGATTAGAATGGAGTGGAGAACACTAGAGTAGAGTGTAGTAGAGCAAAATAGAGTAGATATGAGCTAAGTGAAGTAAGGCTAAGCTAGGCTAGGCTAGGCTATAATAGAGTAGAGAAGAGTATAGTAATGCTATGTTAGGTTAGGCTAGGCTAGAGTAAAGAGTAGAGAATAATAGAGTAGAGCATGATAGAGCAGAGTAGAGATGGGTAGAGCAGAGAAGAGTGGAGTAGAACATAGTATAATAGAGTAGAGTAAAGTAGAGCAGAGCTTGGTTAGGCTAGGCTTGGCTAGGCTAACCTAAAGTAAAGTAGGGTAGAGTAGAGCTTGGTTAGGCTATGCTATGCTATATTAAAGTAGAGCAGAGTAGTGTAAAGTAGAGTAGTGTAGAGTATAATAGAGCTATGTTAGGTTAGGCTAGGGTAGGCTAGAATAGAGTAGAGTAGAGTAGAGCTAGGTTAGGCTAGGCTAGGCTTGGCTAGGTAAGGCTAGAGTAGATTAATGTAAGGTAGAGCTAGGATAGGCTAGGCTAGGCAAGAATGGAGTAGAGTAGAGTAGAGCAAAGTAGAGCAGAGTAGAGAAGAGTAGAGTATAGTGGAGTAGAGTAGAGTAGGGTAGAGTAGAGTAGAGTAAAGTAGAATAGAGTCGACTAGAGTAGAGTAGAGTAGAAGAGAGAGAGGGAGGAGATCAGAGTAGAGTAGAGTGAAAGAGTACAGTGGAGCAATACAGAGTAGTGCAAAGCAGAGTAGCATAGAGCATAGTAGAGTGTAATAGATGAGAGCTAGGTTAGGTGGGTTTAGGCAAGGCTTATTTAGGCTAAGTTAGAGTAGAGTAGAGTAGAGTGGTGCTAGCTTAGGCAAAGCTAAGATATGCTAAGCTAGACTTGGTTAAGCTAGGCTAGATTTGAGTAAAGTCATGTAAAGTAGAGTTGAGTAGTGCTAGATTAGGCTAGGCTAGGCTATGCTTATGTATGGTAGAGTAGAGTAGAGTAGAGTAGAATAGAATGAAGTATAGTAGAGTAGATTAGAATAGAGAAGTGTACAATAGAGTTGAGTAGAGTAGAGTAGAGTATATTAGAGTAGAGGAGTAGAGTAGAGAAGATAAGAGGAGAAGCAAGGGGAATAGAGGAAAGGAGAGTCGAGGAGAGCATAACAGAGGAGAGTGGATTAGAGTAGAGTAGAGTAGAGAAGAGTGGAGTAGTGAAGGGTAGAGTAGAGCAGAGTAGTGTAGACAAGAGTATAGTAGAAAAGAGCAAAGTAGAGTAGAAAAATGAAGAATAGAGCAGAGTAAGGTTAGGTTGGCTAGGCTAGGTTGGGCTAAAGTAGATTATTGTAGAGCAGAGCAAAGTAGGGTAGAGTAGAGCTAGGTTAGGCTAGGCTATTCTAGAGTAATGCATAGTAGAGTAGAGTAGAGTAGAATAGAAAAGAGTATAGTAAAGTAGAGCATAACAAAATAGAACAAAGCAGAGAAAAGTAAACCAGAGTAGAGCTTGTTTAGGCTAAGCTAGAGTAGAGTAGAGTCAAATAGAGTAGATTACAGTAGAGTAGAGGAGAGTTAGGTTAGGATATGCTTGGTAGGGCTAAGTTAGAGTAGAGTAAAGTAGAGTAGAGCTAGATTAAGCTAGGTTAGGGTAGGCTTGGCTAAGGTAGGCTAGGCCAGGCTATCTTAGAGTAGATTAGAGTAGAGTTGAGTTGAGTAGAGTAAAGTAGAGTATGTTGGAGTAGAGTAGAGTAGAGCTCGATTTGGTTGGGCTAAGCTAGGTTAGGTTAGGCTAGGCTTGGCTAGAGTAGAGTAGAGTTAAGTAGAGTAGAGTAGAGTAATGTAGAGTTGACTAGAGCTAGGTTATGCTATGCTAGGTTAGGCAAAGCTAGGCTAGGCTAGAGTAAAGTAGAGTAGAGTAGAGTAGAGTAGAGTAGAGCAAAGAAGGGCAGAGAATAATAGATCAGAGGAGAGCAGAGTAGAGCTTAGTTATGCTAGGCCAGGTTAGGCTACGCTAAGTAACGCTACACTCGGCTAGGGTAGGTTAGAGTAGAGTGAAGCAGGGCTTTGTGCAGTAGAGCATAATAGAGTACATTAGAGTAGAGTATAGCTAGGTTAGGGTAGGCTCAGCAAGGCTAGGGTTGGCTAGGATATGGTAGGCAAGACAGGGCTAGCCTAGAGTAGAACGGAGTAGAATATAGTAGAGTATAGCTAGGTTTGGCAAGGCTAAGCTATGCTAGGCTATGGTACAGAGTAGAGTAGAGTAGGGCAGAGCAGAGTAGAGTAGAGAAAAGCAGGGAAGTGCAAAGAAGAGTAGAGCATAGTAGAGTGAAGCAAAGTAGAGCCGAACAAGTTTAGGCTAAGCTAAGTTAAGCCACACTAGGCTAGGCTAAGCTAGACAAGGCTAGGCTAGATTAATTAGAGTAAGGTAAAGTAGAGTAGAGTTTGGTTAGGCTATGCTACATTAGGTTAGACTTGAGTAAAGTAGAGTAAACTAGAGTAGAGCATAGTAGAGTATAGTAGAGTAGATTTAGGTTAGGTTAGGTTAGGCTAGGATAGGCTAAGCTATGCTAGGCTAGAGTAGAGTAGAGTAGAGTAGTATAGAGTAGAGTAGAGCAAGGTTAGGCTAGGCTAGTGTAAAGTAAGGTGGAATTGAGTAAAGTAGAGTAGAGTAGGGTGGAGTAGATTATAATAGAGTATAGCATAGTAAAGTAGAGTTGAGGAGAGGAGAGGAAAGTTGAGAAGAGCAGAGTAGAGAAAAGCAAAGCAGAGTAGAGCAAAGCAAAGTAGAAGAGTAGAGTAGAGTAATATAGAGCATAGTAGAGTAGAGTAGAGTAGAGAAGAGCAAAGCAGAGCAGAGTAGTAAGGTAGAGTAGAGCTAGCTTAGGCTTTGTTAGGCAAGGTTAGACTAGATTAAAGTAGAGTTGAGTAGAGTAGAGTAGAGCTAGGTTAGGCAAGGCTCGTGTAAGCTAGGTAAGGCTAGTGTAGAGTAGAGTAAAGTAGAAAAAAGTAGAGCTAGGTTAGGTTAAGCGAAGCTAGAATAGGCTAGGAGAGAACAAAGTAGAGTAGAGTAGGGTAGAGTAGAGAAAAGTTAGGCTAGGCATGGATAGAGTATAGTAGTGAATAATATAGTAGAGTATAGCAAAGTAGAGAAGAGTAGAGCAGAGCAAAGTAGAGTATAGTATAGTGGAGTGGAGTAGAGAAGAGCTAGGTTAGGCTAGGCTAAGTTAAGCAAGCTAGAGTAGATTGAGCAAGGTTGGGTTCTGATAGTCTAGGCTTGGTTAGTATAGAGAAGTGTAAAGTAGTATAAAGAAGAGTAAAGTAGAGTAGAGAAGAGTAGAGTACATTAGGGTGCAGTTGAGCTATGATAGGTTATGCTAGGCTACGCTAGGTTAGGCTAATTTTGGCTAGCTAGGCGAGGCTAAGCTAGAGCTAAGTTAGGCTAAGCCAGGGCTGGAGTATAATAGAGTAGAATAAAGTAAAGTGCAGTATAGCTAGGTTAGGTTATGATAAACTAGGCTTAGCTAGATTAGAGTAGAGTAGAGCATGGTAGAGTAGAGCAGAGTAGAGTAGAATAGAGTAGAGGAGAGGAGAGTAGACAAAGGAGAGTAGAGTAGAATATAGCAAATTTGAGCAAAGCAAAGTAAAATAGAGTAGATAAGAGCAAAGCAAAGTAGAGCAGAGTATTATAGAGCAAAGCATAATAGAGTAGAGTAGAGCTAGTTAGGGTCAAGGCTAGGTTAAGTTAGTGTGGAGTATAGTAGAGTAGAGTAGAGTAGAGTAGAGCTAGGTTAGGCTAGGGAAAGCAAGGCAAGAATAGGCTAGGCTAGAGTAGAATAGAGTAAAGTAGAGCAGAGGTAGGTTTGGCTAGGCTAGAGTGTAATAGAGCATGTTAGAGTAGAGTATAGTAGAGTAGAATAGAGCAAAGCAGAGTAGAGTAGAGTAGAGCTAGGTTAGGCTAGGCTAGAGTAGAGTTGACTAGAATAGTGTAGAGTAGAGTAGGGCTAAGTTATGCTAGATTGGGCTAGGCTAAGTTAGGGTGGAGTAGAGTAGAGTAGAATAGATTTGTTTAGAGTAGATTAGAGTAGAGTGAAGTAGAGTGGAGCTAGGTTAGGTTAAGCTAGGCTGGGATAAGTTAGGCTAGGCTGGGGTATGCTAGGCTAGGCTAGGGATAAGTGGAGTAGTGTAGAGTAGGGTAGAGTAGAGTAGAATAGAGTAGAGCTAGGTTAGGCTAGGCACAGCTAAGCTAGGCTAAACTAAGTTAAAGTAGAGTAGAGTATAATAGAGTAGAGTAGAGCAGAGTAGAGTAAAACAGCATAGAGTAGAGTAAAACAGAGCAGAGTAGAGCAAAGTAGAGTAAAGAATGGCAAAGTAGAACAGTGCAGAGCAGAGTAGAGTATAGGTAAGTTAAGCTATGCTATGCTAGGCTAAGTTGGAGTAGAGTAGAGTAGAGTAGAGTAGTATAGTGCAGAGCAAAACAAAGTAGAGCATTATAGAGTAGAACAGGGCTAAGCAAAGCTCAACAAAGATGGGTAGAGCAGAGTAGAGTATAGTAAAAATAGGTAAGATTAGATTAGGCTATGTTAGAGTAGGGCAAAATAGAGTAGAGAAGAAAAAAGTAAAGCATAATAGTGTAGAGCAGAGTAGAGTAGTTTAGAGCAAAAAAGAGAAGAGCAGAGCAAGTGTGGAGTAGAGTAGAGTAGAGCAAGGTTAGGCTAGGCTAGGCTAAGCTAGCTTAGAGCAGAGTAAAGTAGAGTAGAGTGGAGTAGAGTAGGGTATAATATAATAGAGTGAAGTAGAATAGAGAAGAGACAGGTTGGGCAAAGCTGTGCTAAGGTTGGCTAAGCTAGGCTAAAATAGAGTAGAGTAGAGTATAATAGAGTAAAGAAGAGTAAAGTAGAGCTTGGTTAGGCTAAGCTAGGCTAGAAGAGAGTAGAGTAGAGAAGAGCAGAGAAGAACAAAGCTGAGCAGACTAGAGCAGAGTGGAGAAGAGCAGAGCAAAGTAGAGAAGAGCAGAGTAGAGTAAAGTAGAGTAGAATAAAGTAGAGTAGAGTAGTGCAGAGTAAAGTATAATAGAGCTAGGTTTGGCTGAGCAATGCTAAGCAAGACATGACGAGGTAGGTTAAAGTTGAGTAGAATGGAGTAGAGTAGAGTAAAGTAGAATAAAGTAGAGTTGAGTATAGTAGAGTATAATAGAGTAGAGTAGCATTTAGCTCGGTTAGGCTGGGCTAGGCTTGGTTAGGCGAGGCTAGGTTAGGTTTAGCTAGAAGAGTAGAGTAGAGATTAGTAGAGTAGAGAAGATCAGAGTACAATTGAGTAAAGTAGAGTAGAGTAGAGTAGTGTAGAGTAGGGTAAACTAGACCTACATTAGGCTAGGCTTGGTTGGGCTATTCTAAACTAGGCTATAATAGAGAAGAGTATAGTAGAGTAAAGTAAAGTAGAGTAGGGTAGTGTAGAGAAGAGTAAAATAGAGAAGAGTAGAGTAGAATAGATTAGAGTAGAGCAAAGTATAATAGAGTAGAGCAGAGCTAAGTTAACCTAGGTTAAGTTCGGAAAGGCTATAGTAGAGTAGAGTAGAGGTAGGTTAGTCTAAGTTAGGCTAAGCAAGGTTTGAGTAAAGAAGAGCACAGTAGAGAAGAGTAAAGTGGAGTAGAACTAGGTGTGGTTAGGCTAGGCTAGGCGAGGATAGGTTAGGTTTGGCTAGGCTTGGCCAATCTAGGCTAGAGTAAAATAGAGTAAAGTAGAGCAAGGTTGGGCTATTCTTGGATAAGCTAGAGTACAATAAAGTAGAGTAGAGTAGAGCAGAGCAGGGAAGAGTGACATAGTGAAGAGTATAGCAATGTAGAGTAGTGTAGACAAGAGCATAGTAGAGCAAAAGAGAGTAGAGCAGAGTAGAAAAAAGTAGAGAAGAGCTTAGTAGAGTAGAGCTGAGAAGGGTTAGGCTATGTTAGGTAAGGGTAGGCCAAGCTAGTGTATAGTAGAGTAGAGTGTAGTAGAGCAGTGTAGAGTAGAGCAGAGTAAAGTAGAGTAGAGCAGAGCAGGGTAGAGGATAGTAGAGCTAGGTTAGGCTAAGCTAAACTATGCTAGGTTGGAGTAAAGTAGAGAAGAGAAAAAAAGAGAAGAGTTGAGCAGAGCAGAATAGAGTCAAGCATAGGAGAGTAGAGCTATAGTCAACTAAGCTGAGCTAACCAGAGAATAGTAGAGAAGAGTATAGTAATGTTAGGTTAAGGTAGGCTTGGCTAGGTTGGGTTAGAGCAGAGCTGAGTAGGACAAAGTAGAGCAAAGTAGAATAGAGTAAAACATGATAGAGTAGAGCAGAGTAGAACATAGTAGAATAGCAGAGAGTTAGGCATGGCTAAGCTTGGCTTGGTTAAGCTAAACTAGAGTAGAGTATATTAGAGTAGGGCTAGGATCTACTAGGCTAGGATAGGCTAAGTTAGAGTCGAGAAGTTTAGAGTAGAGTAGAGTAGAGTAGAGTGGAGTATAGTTGAGTATAATAGTGTAGAGCAATGTAGAGTGGAGTAGAGAAGTGTATAGTATAATAGAATAGAGTAGAGCTAAGTTATGCTAGGCTAGGTTAGGCTAGGCTAGAGTTGAGTAGAGTAGAGAAGAGTGAAGTAGAGTAGAGTAGAGCTTGGTTAAACTAAGGTAGAGCAGAGTAGAGTAGAGTAGAGCAAAGCACAACAAAGCAAAGCAAAGCTGAGTAGAGCAGAGCAAAGAAGAGAAAAGCAGAGTATAGCAGAGTAAAATGGAGTATAGTAGAATAGAGAAGGGTAGAGAAAATCAGAGTAGAATAGAGTAGAGTAGAGCTAAGTTAGGCAGGGCTAGGCTAGGTTAGGTTAGGCTAGCTTAGAGTAGAGTAGAGTAGAATATAATAGAGTAAAAAAGAGTAGAGTAGAGTATAGTAGGGTAGAGTAGAGTAGAGTAGAGTAGAGCAAGGTTTGGCTAGGCTTGGCTAAGCTTTGCTATGCTAAGTTAAGTAGGGTTGGAGAAGAGAAGAGAGGAATAATGTAAAGTAGAGTAAAGTAAAATAAAGCTAGGTTAGGCTAGGCTTGGTTAAAGTACAGTAAAGCAAACTAGCACAGAATAGAGTAGAGCAAGGTTGAGCTAGGCTAGGCTAAGCGAAGTTAGATTAGGGTAGAGTAGAGTAGAGAAGAGTATAGCTAGGTTAAGCTGGGGTAGGCTAGGCTAGGCTAGAGTAGAGTAGGGTATAGTAGAGTAGTGTATAGCTATGTTAGGCTATGCTAGGTTACATTGAGCAAAGCAGAGTAGTAGAGAGCATAGCAGAGCAGAGTAGAGAAAAATAGAGTAGAGCAAAGCAGAGCACAACTAGGTTATGTTAGGCAAGCTAGGCTAGGCTAGAGTAAAGTAGAGGTAGGTTTGGCTAGGCTAGGCTAGGAAGGGTTTGAGTTGAGTTGAGTAGAGTAGAGTAGAGTAGAGTAGAGTAGAGCTAGATTAGGCTTGGCTAGGCTAGGTTACAGTATAATTTAGTAAAGTAGAGCAGAGAATAATAGAGCAGAGTAGGGAAAAGTAAAAGCAGAGCAGAGCATCATAGAGTGAAGGAGAATAGAGTAGAGTAGAGCTAAGTTAGGCTAGGCTAGGCTAAGGTAGAGTGTAGCTAAGTATAGTAAGGTTAGGCTTGGCTAGGCTAGGGAATGTTAGAGTAAATTATAGTAAAGCTAGTTTTTGTTTGGTTATGCAAGGTTAGGCTAGGTTATAGTCGAGTAGAGTAGAGTAGAGCAGAGTAGAGCTCAATTAGGCTTGGCTAAGCTAGGCTAGGCAAGAGTAAATTAAGGTTGAGTAGAGTATAAAGTATGGCAAAGCAGAGTAGAGTAAAGCAAGGTATAGCAGAGAAGAGTAAAGTTAAGGAGAGAAGAGAAGAGTATAGAAGAGAAGAGAAGA
>JAIUJO010001202.1:82500-85000 GCA_023846275.1 Vanilla planifolia
AAGAACGAGAAGAAGAAGAAGTAGAAGAAGAACAAGAATAAGAAAAATTTGATGAAGTAGAAGAAGAAGAAGAAGAAAGAGGAGGAGAAGAAGAAGAATAGAAGAAGAGGAAGAAGAAGAAGAAGAAGAAGAAAAAGAAGGCGAAGAAGAAGAAGAAGAAGAAGAAGAAGACTAAGGAATAAATGAAGGACAAGAGGAAGAAGAAAAGATTTAGAAGATAAGGAGGAAGTTGAAGGAGGAGAAGAAGAAGAATTAGATGTATAAGAAGCAGTAGAAGCAGAAGAAGAAGAAGAATAAAAAAAAGAAGAACAAGGAAAAGAAGAAGAAGAAGAAGAACAAGGAAAAAGAAGAAGAAAAAAATGAAGAATAATGTGAACAAAAAGAAGAGGAAGAGGAAGTAGTAATAGTAGAAGAAGAAAAAGAAGAAGATGTAGAAGAAGAAGAACAAGAAGAAGAAAAAGAAGAGCAAAAGTGGAAGCACTCGAAGAAGATGACAAAGAAGAAGAAAAATGGAAGGAAGAAGAGGAGGAAGAAGAAGAAAAAGAAGAAGAATTTGAACTGGTAGTAGTAGTAGACGTAGAAGAAGAAGAAGAAGTAGAAGAAGGAGAAGAAGAAGAAAAAGAAGATCAAGAAGGAATAAGAAGAAGAAGAAGAAGAAAAAGAAAAAGAAGTGGAAGAAGAGTAAGAACTTGAATTAGTAGAATAATAAGAAGATGATTTTGTACAAAGAAGAAGAAGTAGAAGAAGAAGAATTAGAAGAAATAGATGAAGAAGGAGAAGAAGAAGAGGAGTAGGAGGAGGAGGAAGAAGAAGAAGAAGAAGGAGAAGGAGAAGAAAAAGATGAACAAGGCATGGAAGAGGAAGAAAATGATGGAGAAGAAGAAATGCTAGGAGAAGAAGAAGCAGAAGAAGAGGAAGAAGAAGATAAGTAGGTGGAGAAAGAGAAGAAAAAGAAGAAGAAGAAGACGAAGGAAAAAGAAAAAGATAAAGATGAAGATGAAGAAGAAGAAAACAAGGAATAAAAGGAGGAAGAGGAAGATGATGGTGAAGAAGAAGAAGAGTTAGAAGAAGCAGAACAACAAGAAGAAGAAGAACAAGAAGAAGAACAAGAAGAAGAAGAAGAGGAAAAACAAGAAAAAGAAGAATAAGAAGAAGAAGAAGAAAAAGATAAAGAAAATAAAGAAGAAGAAGAAGTTGCAGAACAAGAAAAAGAGGAAGTGGAAGAAGAAGATGTAGAAGAAGGTGATGTGGACGAACAAGAATATGAAGTAGAAGAAGAAGATGAAGAAGAAAAAGAAGATGATGAAGAAGAATAAGTTGAAAAAGAAGAAGATGAAGAAGAAGAAGAAGAGTATGAAAGTAGAGGAAGAAAAAGAAGAAGAAGAGGAAGAAATAGATGAAGAAGAAGAAGAAGAAAAGGAGTAGGAGGAGGAAGAAGAAGAAGAAGAAGAAGAAATAGATGAAGAAGTGGAAGTGGAAGAAAAAGATGAAGAAGGGGAAAAATTACAAGAAGATGAAGAAGAAGAGTGGAAGGAAGAGGAGTAGGAGGTGAAGATGAAAAAGAAGAAGATGAGGAAATAAAACAAGAAAAAGGAAAAGATAAAGACGAAGAAGAAGAAGAAGAAGGCAAGGAAGAAGAGGAGGGAGAAGAAGATGATAATCAAGAAGAAGAAGAATAAGAACAAGTAGAAGAAGAAGGAGTAGGAGAAGAAGAAAAAGAAGTAGTAGATGAAGAAGAAGAAGAAGAGGAAGAAGAGAAAATGGAAGGAGGGAGAGGAAGAAGAAGTGAAAGAAGAAGAAAAAGGTGAAGAACAAAATTAGAAGAAGAAGAAGAAGAAGACGAAGAAGAAGAATAGAAGGAGGAGGAGGAGAAGGAAAAGAAGAAATAGAAGAAGAAGTTGAAAAAGAAGAGGAAGAAGAAGGAGAAGAAGAAGAAATAGAGGAAAAAGAAGTGGAAGCAGAAGAAGAAGAAGAAGAAGAAGAAGAAGAAGAAGAAGAAGAACAAGAAAAAGGAGAGGAAGAAGAAGGAGAAGAAGAAGAAATAAAGGAAAAAGAAGTGGAAGCAGAAGAATAAGAAGAAGAAGAAGAAGAAGAAGAAAAAGAAGAAGATGAAGATGAAGAAGATGAAGGAAAATAAGAAGAAGAATAAGAAGAAGAAGAAAAATAGTAGAAGAAAAAGAAGAAGAAGAAAAAGAAGAATTAGAATAAGAAGAAGAAGAAGAAGAAGAAGAGGAAGAAGAAGAAGAAGGAAAAAAAGAAGAAGAAGAAGAAGGAGAAGAAGAAGAAGAAGAAGAAGAGGGAGAAGAAGAAGAAGAAGTAGAAGAATAAGTAGTAGTAGAAGAAGAAGAAGACAAATAAGAAGAGGAAGAAGAAGTAAACGATGAAGAAGAAGATGAAAAAGAAATGGAAGAAGAAGAAGAAGATGCAGAAGAAGAAGAAGAGGAGTAAGAAGATGAAGAAGTAGAAGAATAAGAGAAGAAGAAGAAGAAGAAAAAGAAGA
>JAIUJO010001202.1:87500-90000 GCA_023846275.1 Vanilla planifolia
AGATGATTTTGTACTAAGAAGAAGAAGTAGAAGAAGAAGAAATAGAAGAAATAGATGAAGAAGGAGAAGAAGAAGAAGAAGAAGAAGAAGAAGAAGAAGAAGAGGAGTAGGAGGAGGAGGAAGAAGAAGAAGAAGAAGGAGAAGGAGAAGCAAAAGAAGGAGAAGAAAAAGGTGAACAAGACGTGGAAGATGAAGAAAATGATGGAGAAGAAGAAATGCTAGGATAAGACGAAGCAGAAGAAGAGGAAGAAGACAATAAGTAGGTGGAGAAAGAGAAGAAAAAGAAGAAGAAGAAGGCGAAGGAAAAAGAAAAAGATAAAGATGAAGATGAAGAAGAAGAAAAAAAGGAATAAAAGGAGGAAGAGGAAGATGATGATGAAGAAGAAGAAGAGTTAGAAGAAGTAAAACAAGAAGAAGAAGAAGAAGAAGAAGAAAAGGAAGAAGAACAAGAAGAAGAAGAAGAAGAGGAAAAAAAAAAAAAAGAGGAATAAGAAGAAGAAGGAAGAGATAAAGAAAATAATGAAGAAGAAGAAGTTGCAAAACAAGAAAAGGAAGAAGTGGAAGAAGAAGAAGTAGAAGAAGGCGATGTGGACGAACAAGAATATGAAGTAGAAGAAGAAGATGAAGAAAAATAAGTTGAAAAAGAAGAAGATGAAGAAGATGAAGAAGAAGAGGAAGAAGAAGAAGAAGAATAAGGAAGAAGAGGAAGAAGAAGTGTAATTTGAAGAATAGGAAGAAAAAGAAGAAGAA
This sequence comes from Vanilla planifolia, assembly GCA_023846275.1. NCBI lineage: Eukaryota > Viridiplantae > Streptophyta > Magnoliopsida > Asparagales > Orchidaceae > Vanilla > Vanilla planifolia. The sequence goes on from JAIUJO010001202.1 coordinate 88,251, forward strand.
GAGGAAGAAATAGATGAAGAAGAAGAAGAATAAGAGTAAGAGGAGGAAGAAGAAGAAGAAGAAGAAGAAATAGATGATGAAGTGGAAGAGGAAGAAAAAGATGAAGAAGGGGAAAAATTGCAAGAAGATGAAGAAGAAGAGTACAAGGAAGAGGAGTAGGAGGTGAAGAAGAAAAATAAGAAGATGAGGAAATAAAAGAAGAAAAAGAAAAAGATAGAGACGAAGAAGAAGAAGAAGAAGAAGGCAAGGAAGAAGAGGAGGGAGAATAATATGATAATCAAGAAGAAGAAGAATAAGATCAAGTAGAAGAAGAAGGAGCAGTAGAAGTAGAAAAAGAAGTAGTAGTAGTAGAAGAAGAAGAAGAAATAGATGAAGAAGTGGAAGAGGAAGAAAAAGATGAAGAAGGGGAAAAATTGCAAGAAGATGAAGAGTAGAAGGAATAGGAGTAGGAGGTGAAGAAGAAAAAGAAGAAGATGAGGAAATAAAAGAAGAAAAAGAAAAAGATAGAGACGAAGAAGAAGAAGAAGAAGGCAAGGAAGAAGAGGAGGGAGAATAACATGATAATCAAGAAGAAGAAGAATAAGATCAAGTAGAAGAAGAAGAAGGAGCAGTAGAAGTAGAAAAAGAAGTAGTAGTAGAAGAAGAAGAAGAAGAAGAAGAGGAAGTGGCAGGAAGGAGAGGGAGAAGAAGTGAAAGAAAAAGAAAAAGGTGAAGAACAAAATTAGAAGAAGAAGAAGAAGAAGAAGAAGACGAAGAAGAATAGGAGGAGGAGGAGGAGAAGGAAAAGAAGAAATAGAAGAAGATGTTGAAAAAGAAGAGGAAGAAGAAGGAGGAGAAGAAGAAATAGAGGAAAAAGAAGTGGAAGCAGAAGAAAAAGAAGAAGAAGAAGAAGAAGATGATGAAGGAAAATAAGAAGAAGAATAAGAAGAAGAATAAGAATAAGAAGAAGAAGAAAAATAGTAGAAGAAAAAAAGAAGAAGAAAAAGAAGAATTAGAAAAAGAAGAAGAAGAAGAAGTAGAGGAAGAAGAAGAAGAAGGAAAAGAAGAAGAAGAAGAAGGAGAAGAAAAAGAAGAACAAGAAGCGGGAGAAGAAGAAGGAGAAGAAGTAGAAGAATATGTAGTAATAGAAGAAGAAGAACACAAATAAAAAGAGGAAGAAGTAAACGGTGAAGAAGAAGATGAAGAAGAAATTGAAGAAGAAAACGAAGAAGAGGAAAGAGATGAAGAAGTAGAAGAACAAGAGAAGAAGAAGAAGAAGAAAAAGAAGAGAAAGAAGAAGAGGGGAACAATGAAGAAGAAGATGAAGAAGGAGAAGAAGAAGAAGGAGAAGTAAAAGAATTAGTAGTAGAAGAAGAACATGAAGAATAAGAAAAAGTAGAAGAAGAAGAAGAAAAAGAAGGTGTGGTAGAAGAAAAAAATGAACAAGAAGTAGAATTAGAAGTTGAAGAAAAACAAGAAGAAGAAGTTGAAAAAGAAGAAGACGAAGAAGAAGAAAAAGAAGAAGATGTGGAAGAGGAAGAAGAGGAAGAAGAAGAAGAAAAAGAAGACAAAGAAGAAAAAGAGGAAGAAGAAGAAGGCGAAGAAGAAGTAGAAGAAGAAGAAGAAGATGATGATGATGATAAACTAGAACAAGAAGAAGAAAAAGTTGTAATAGTCGATGAAGAAGAAGAAGAAAATGGAGGAGGAGGAGAAGAAGAAGAAGGAGAAGAAGGAGAAGAAGAAGAAGTTGAAGAAAGAGAAGATGGAGAAG
>JAIUJO010001202.1:97500-107646 GCA_023846275.1 Vanilla planifolia
GTAGAAGAAGGAGAAGAAGAAGAAAAAAGAAGATCAAGAAGGAATAAGAAGAAGAAGAAGAAGAAGAAAAAGAAAAAGAAGAGGAAGAAGAGCAAGAACTTGAATTAGTAGAATAATAAGAAGATGATTTTGTACAAAGAAGAAGAAGAAGAATTAGAAGAAATAGATGAAGAAGGAGAAGAAGAAGAAGAAGAGGAAGCAGGAGAAGGAGAAGCAAAAGAAGGAGAAGAAAAAGATGAACAAAACGTGGAAGAGGAAGAAAATGATGGGGAAGAAGAAATGCTAGGAGAAGAAGAAGCAGAAGAAGAGGAAGAAGAAGATAAGTAGGTGGAGAAAGAGAAGAAAAAGAAGAAGAAGAAGACGAGGAAAAAGAAAAAGATAAAGATGAAGATGAAGAAGAAGAAAACAAGGAATAAAAGGAGGAAGAGGAAGTTGATGATGAAGAAGAAGAAGAGTTAAAAGAAGTAGAACAAGAAGAAGAAGAAGAAGAAGAACAAGAAGAAGAAGAAGAGGAAAAACAAGAAAAAGAAGAATAAGAAGAAGAAGAAGAAAAAGATAAAGAAAATAAAGAAGAAGAAGTTGCTGAACAAGAAAAAGAAGGAGTGGAAGAAGAAGTAGAAGAAGGCGATGTGGACAAACAAAAACATGAAGTAGAAGAAGAAGATGAAGAAGAAAAAGAAGATGATGAAGAAGAATAAGTTGAAAAAGAAGAAGATGAAGAAGATGAAGAAGAAGAAGAAGAAGAAGAAGAAGAAGAATAAGGAAGAAGTGGAAGAAGATGAGTAATTTGAAGAATAAGAAGAAAAAGAGGTTTAAGAAAAAGAAGCAGAGGAAGAAGAAGTAAAAGAAGAGTAAGAAGAAGATGAAACAAAAGAAGATAAAGAAGAAGAAGAAGAAGAAGAAGAATGATAAAAAGAAGAAGAAGAAGAAGAAGAAGAAGAAAATAAAGAATAGGATGTAGAAGAAGAAGAAGAAGAAGAGCAAGAAAGACAAGGAAGACATAGAGAAAGAATAAGAAGAGGAAGAAGAAGATGAGGAACGTGAAGAAGAAGAAGAAGTATCAGAAGATGTAGAAGAAGAAGAAGAAGAAGAAGAAGCAAAAGAGAAAGAAGAAGGAAAAGAAGAAGAAGAAGAAGAGGAGGAAAAAGAAGTGGAAACAGAAGAAGAAGAAGAAGAAGTAGTAGTAAAAGGAGAAAAAGAAAATGATGAATAAGAAGTAGAAGAAGAAGATAAAGGAGGAGAAAGAGAAGAAGTAGAAGAAAATGAAGAAGAAGAAGAAGAAGTATAAGAAGAAAAACAAGAATAATAATAATAATAATAATAATAATAATAATAATAATAATAATAATAATAATAATAATAAGGTGAAGAAGGAGAAGAAGACAAAGAAGGAGAAGTAGAAAAAGAAGAAAGAGAGATGGAAGGAAGAAGAGGAAGAATTGGAAGAAGAAGAAGAGGAAGAAGAAGTGGAAACCGAGCAAGAAGAAGCCGAAGAATAAGAATTAGAAGTAGAAGAAGAATAAGAAGAAGAGTAGAGGAAAAAGAAGGAGTAAAAGAAGAAGAAGAAGAAGAAGAAGAAGAGAAGAAGTAGAAGGTAAATAATAAGATAAAGAAGAAGATGAATAAGAAAAAGAAGAGGAAGGAGAAGAAAAGGAAGAAGAAGAATTAAAAGAAGTAAGAGAAGAAGAAGGAGTAGAAGAAGAAGAAGAAGAAGAAGAGGAAGAAGAAAAAGAAGTAGAAGTAGAAGTGAAGAAGAAGAAGAAGAAGAAGAAGAAAAAGAAGAAGATGATGATGATGAAAAAGATGACAAAGAAGAAGAGGAAGAAGAAGAACAAGAAGAATAGCAAGAAGAAGGAGGAAGAGGAAGAGAAAGAGGAAACTAAAGAAGAAGAAGAAGAAGAAAGAAGAAGAAAAAGAAGAAGACAAGGAAGAGGAAGAAGAAGAAGAAGAAGAAGAAGAGAAGAAGATGAGGAAAAAGAAGAAGAAGAAGATGAAGTAGAGGAAGAAGAAGAAGAAGAGGAAGAAGAATAAGAAGGAGAAGAAGAAGAAGAAGAAGAAGAAGAAGAAGAAGAAGAAGAGGAAAAAGAATGCGAATAAAGAAGACAAAAGAAGAAGACGAAAAAGAAGAAGAAGAACAAGAAGACGAAGAAGAAGAAGAAGAAGAGGAAGAAGGAGAACAATGGGATGAGGAAGAACAAGAGGACAAAGAAGAAGAAGAAGTGGAGCAAAGAGAGGAAGAAGAAGAACAAGAAGACGAAGAAGAACACAAAGAAGAGGACGAAGAAGAAGAAGAAGAAGATGAAGACGAAGAAGATGTAGAAGAAGAAGAAGAAGAAGAAGAAGAAGAAGAAGATGAAGAAGAATAAGACGAGGAAGAATAAGACGAGGAAGAAGAAGAGCAAGAGGAAGAAGAGGAAGAAGAGGATGAAGAAGAAGAAGAAGAAGAAGAAGAAGAAGTAGAAGAAGAAGGAGAAGAATACGAAGAAAAAGATGAAGAAGAAGTTGAAGAAGAAGGCAAAGAAAAAGAGGAAGAAGAGGAAGAAGAAGAAGAAGACGAAGAAGAAGAAAATGAAGAAGAAGAAGAAGAAGAAGACAGAGAAGAAGAATAACAATAATAAGAAAAAGAACCAGAAGAAGAAGTAGAAGACGAAGAAGAAGAAGAAGAAGAAAGAAGAAGAGGAAGAAGAAGAGGAAGAGGAAGAAGAATAATAAGAAAAAGAAGAAGTCGAAGAAGTAGAAGAAGGGGAAGAGAAAGAGGAAGAGCAAGAAGTAGAAGAAGAAGAAGTTAGTAGGAAAAAAAGAAGTCGAAGAAGAAGATGATGATGATGAAGAAGTAGTGGAAGAAGAAGAAGAAGAAGAAGAAGAAGAAGAAGAAGAAGAAGAAGGTGAAGAAGAAGAAGAAGAAGAAGAAGGAGAAGAATAAAAAAGGAAAAAAAAGAAGAGGAAGAAGAAGGAGAAGTGGAAGAAGAAGAGGAAGAAGGAGAAGAAGAAAAGAAGAAGAAGAAGAAGAATAAAAAGGCAAAGGAGAAGGAGAAGAAGAAGAATAATAGGATGGAGAAAAAGAAGAAGAGGAGGGAGAAGAAGCTGAAGAAAAAGAAGAAGAAGAAGAAAAAGAAGTAGAAGGAGGAAAAAGAGATGGAGCAGAAGATGAAGATGAAGAAGTAGAGGAAGAAAAAGAAGGAGAAAGAAAGAAGAAGACGATGAAGAAGAAGAAGAAGAAGGACAAGGAGAGGAAGGACTAGAAGAAGAACTATAAGAAGAAGAAGAAGAAGAAGAAGTAGAATAAGAAGAGGAAGAAGGAGAAGAAAAAGAGCAGGATGAAGAAGTGGAAGATGATGTTTAAGAAGAAAGAGAAAAAGTGGAAGAAGAAGATGATGAGGAAGGATAAAAAAAGGAAGAGGAAGAAATAGAAAAAGATGATGAAGAAGAGAAAGGATAAAAAGAAGAAGAAGTAGATCATAAAGAAGGGCTAGTAGAGGATGAAGAAGAGGAAGTAGACAATGAAGAAGAAGAAGAAGAAGAAGAAGAGGATGAAGAAGAAGAGGAAGAGGAAGAAGAATGAGGAGAAGAAAAAGAAGAAAAGAAGAAGAAGAAGAAGAAAATTAAGAAGAAGAAGACGAAGAAGAAAAAGAAGATAAAGAAGACGAAGAAGAAGAAGAAGATGAAGAAGAAGAAGAAAAGAAGAAGAAGAAGAAGAAGAAGAAGTAGTAGAAGAATAACAATAAGAAGGAAGAGTAGAAGAAGTAGGGAAGTAGACAAAATATTAGAGAAAGAAGAAGAAGAAGAAGAAGAGGAAGAAGAAGAAGAAAAAGAAGAAGAAAGAAGAAGACTAATGACAAGGAAAAAATGAACAAGTAGGAGAAAAAGAAAAAGAAGAAAAGACAAGATAAGAAGAAGAAGAAGAAGAAAAAGAATAAGAAGAAGAAGAAAGAGAAGGAGAAAAAGGACAACAAGAAGATGGAGAAGATGGGGAAGAAGAAGAGGAAGAAGAAGAGGAAGAAGAAGAAGAAGAAGAAGAAGAAGAAGAAGAAAGAAGAAGATGATGATGATGATTAAGAAGAGGAAGAAGAACAAGAAAATTAAGAAGCAGTAGAAAAAGAAGAAAGAGATTAAGAAGAGGAAGAAGAAGAAGAAGAAGACAAAGAGGATGAAGAAGAAGATGGAGAAGAAGTAGAAGAGGAAGAGGAAGAAGAAAGAAGAAGAAGGTGGAGGAGGAGAAGAAGAAGAATAAGATTAAAAGAAGAAGAAGATGAAGAAAAAGAAAAAGAAGAAAAAGAAGAAGCAGAGGAAGCAGTAGTAGAAGAAGAAGAAGAGGAGAGGAAGAAGAAGAAGAATTAGAAGAAGGAGAAGTAGAAGGAGAAGAAGAAAAAAAGAGGAAGAAGAAGAAGAAGAAGAAGAAGATGAAGAAGTATAAGAAGGAGAAGAAAAAGAAGAAGAAGAAGAAGAAGAATATGATGGAGAAGAAGTAGAAGGAGAAGTAGAACAAGAAGATGGAGTAGAAGGAGAGGAAGAAGAAAGAAAAAGAAGAAGAAAAGAAGGAGAAGTAGAAGAAGAAGAAAAAAGAAGGAAGTAGAAGAAGAAGATGGGGAAGAAGAAGAAGAAGTAAAAAGAAGGGGAAGAAGATGAAGAAGAAGAAGAAGAAGATGATGATGATGATGTTGAAGAAGAAGTAGTGTAAAAAAGAAGAAGTGGAATAGGAAGATGAAGAAGTAGATTAAGTGGAAGAAAAGGAAGAAGAAGAGATAGAGGAGGAGGAAGAAGAAAGAATAAGAACAAGAAGGTGATGGAGAGGAAGAAGAAAAGAAGAAGAGGAAGATGAAAATGTACAAGAAGAAGAAAAAGACGAAGAAGAAGAAGAAGATGAAGAAGAGGGAAAAGAAGAAGAAGAAGGAGAAGAAGAAGAAGAAGAAAAAGAAGAACAATATAAGAGGAAGAAGAAGAATATGAAGAAGAAGAAGTCGAAGAAGAGGAAGAAAAAGAAGAAGAAAGAGAAGAGTGAGAAGAAAAGGATGGAGAAGAAGCAAAAATAGGGGAAGAAGAAGAAGACGAAGAAGAAGAAGAAGAAGGTTGAGGTGGAGGAGAAAAATAGAGTAGGAAAAGAAGGAGAATGAGGTGAAGGAGAAGAAGAAGAAGAAGATGAAAAAGAAGAAGAACAAGAAGAGGATGAAGAAGAAGAAGTGGAAGAAGTTCGAGAAGAAAAAGATGAAGAAGATTAGGAAGAAGAGGAAGAAGAAGAAGAAGAAGAAGAAGAAGAAGAGGAAGAAAAAGAAGTAGTAGAAGAAGAAGACAAAGAAGAAGAGGGAGAAGAAGATGAAGAAGAAGAAGAAGAAGAAGAAAAAGAAGAGTAAGAAGTAAGAGAAGAAGCAGGAGAAGAAGAAGAAGGAGCTAATGAAGGAGGAGGAGAAGAAGAAGGGCGAGAAGAAAAAGAAGAAGAAAAAGAAGAAGAAAAAGAAGTAATAAAGAAGAAGGAAAGAAAAGGAGAATGACGAGAAGAAGAACCAAGAGGAGAAGGAGAAGAAGAAGCAGAAGGAAGAAGAAGAAGAAGAAGAAGAAGAAGTAGAAGACGAAGAGGATGAAGAACAAGGGGATGACGAAGAAAAAGAAGATGAAAATGAAAAGAGGAAGAAGAAGAAGAAGAAGAAGGAGAAAGAAGAAGAAGAAGAAGAAGGAGAAGAAGAAGAAGAAGAAGAAGAAGAAGGAGAAGAAGAAGGAGAAGAAGAAGAAGAAGAAGAAGAAGAAGAAGAAGTGGAAGAAGAAGAAGAAGAAGAAGAAGAAAGAAGGAGAAGAAGAGGAAGAAGAAGAAAAGGAAGAGGAAGAAGAAGAAGAAGAGAAACTAAAAAGAAGAAGATGAAGAAGAACAAAAAGGAAAAAAAAAAGAGAAGAAGAAATAGAGAAGAAGGACAAGAAGAAAATGGAGAAGAAGGAGAAGAAGACAAAGAAGTAGAGGAAGAAAAAGAAGCAGAAGTAGAAGAAGAAGAAGAAGAAAAAGAATAGGAAGAAGTAGAAGAAAATGAAGGAGGAGGAGAAGAAGAAGAAGAAGAAGAAGAAGATGATGATGATGATGATGATGATGAATAAGAAGAAGAAGAAAGTGGAAGAAGAAGAAGAAGAAGAAGAAGAAGAAAAGAAGAAGTAGGGGAAGAAGACAAAGAGGTAAAAGAAGAAGAAAAAGAAGTAGAAGAAAAGCAAGTAGTATAGGAAGAAGAGGTGGAAGATGAACAAGAATAAGAAGAAGAAGAAGAGAAAGAAGAAGTAGTAGAAGAAGATGATGATAATGAAAAAAGTTGAAGAATAAGAAGAAGAAGAAAAAGGAGAGGAAGAAGAAGAAAAAAAGAAGGTGGAGGACAAGAAGAAGAAGACAAAGGGGGAGAAGAAGAAAAAGTGGAAGAAGAATGGAAAGAAGAAGAAGTAGTAGAAGAAGAAGATGAAGATGAAGAGAAACAAGAAGAAGAAGAAGTAGAAGAAGTACAAGAGGAATGTTAATAATAAGAGAAGATATGATCATGATGATGATGATGATGATGATGAAGAAAGAAGAAGAAGAAGAAGAAGAAGAAGAAGAAGAAAAAGAAGAAGAGGAAGAAGAGGAAGAAGAAGTGTAAATAAAAGAAGAAGAAGATTAATAAGAAGAAGAAGAAGGAGAAGAAGAAGAAGAAGAAGAAGAAGAAGATGATGATGATGATGATGATGATGAAGAAGAAGAAGAAAAAGAAGAAGGAGAAGATGAATAAGAAGAAGAAGATAGAGAAGAAGCAAAAAGAGAGGAAGAAGTTGATGAAGAAGAAATAGAAGAAGAATAAGAAGCAGAAGAAGAAGAAGAAGAAGAAGAAGAAGAAAAAGTGGAAGAAAAGAAGAAGAAGAAGAAGAAAGAAGAAGAGAAGAGAAAGAAGAAGAAGAAGAAGTAAAAAAAAGAAAAGAAGAAGAAGACAAAGAAGAAGAAGAAGAAGAAGAAGAAGACGAAAACTAGAAGAAGAAGAAGAAAAGTGGAAGAAGAAAAGAAGAAGAAGAAGAAAGAAGAAGAAGAAGAAGAAAAAGAAGAAGTAAAAAAAGAAGTAGAAGAAGAAGACAGAGAAGAAGAAGAAGAAGAAGAAGAAGAAGAAAATGAAGAAGAAGAAGAAGAAGAAGTGGAAGAAGAAGAAGAAGAAGAATAAGAAGAAGAAGAAGAAGTATAATAAGAAGAATAAGAAGAATAGAAGAAGGAGAAGATGAAAAATAAGAAGAAGGAGAAGTTGAAGGAGAAGATGGAGAAGCAGAAGATGGAGAAGAAGGAGAGAAAGGAGAAGATGAAGAAGAAGAAGAGTAAGAAGATAATGAAAGGAGAAGGAGAGGAAGAAAAAGAAGAAGAAGAAGAAGACAAAAAGGATTATGAAGAAGTAGATGAAGAAGAACAAGAAGAAAGAGAATATGAAGAGGAGGAAAGAGAGAAGGAGACAAAGAAGAAAAAGAAAAAAGAAAAAGAGAAGAAGAAGTAAAATAAGAAGAGGAAGAAGAGCAAGAAGAAGAAGAAGAGGAAGAAGAAGGAGAAGAAGTAGAAGAAGAAGCAAGAGGTGAAGGAGAAAGAAGAAGAAGAAGAAGAAGAGGGAAAGAAGAAGAATAAGAAGAAGAAGTTGTAGACGAAGAGATGAAGAACAAGAGGATGACAAAGAAGAAGAAGATGAAAATGGAAAAGAGGAAGAAGAAGAACAAGAAAAGGAGAAGAAGAAGAAGAAGAAGAAGAAGAAGAGAAGAACAACAAGGAGAAGAAGAAGAAGAAGAAGAAGAAGAAGAACCAGGAAGAAGAAGAAGGAGAAGAAGAAGAAGAAAAAGAACAAGAAGAGGAAGAAGAGCAAGAAGAGAAGTAGAAAGAAGAAGAAGAAGAGAAAGAAGAAGAAGAAAAGGAAGAAAAAGAAGTAGAGGAAGAAGAAGAAAGAGGAGAAATGAAGAAAAAGAAGTGGAAGTAGAAGAAGGAAAAGAAGAAAAAGAAGTAGAAGAAGAAGAAGAAGAAGAAGAAGAGGAAAAATAAGAGTAAGAAGAAGAAGAAGAAGAAGAATAAGAAGAAGAAGAAGAAGTAGAAGAATGAGAAGAGAAGAAGTAGAAGAAGAAAAAGAATAAGAAAAATTTGAAGTGGAAGAAGAAGAAGAAGAATAGAAGAAGAGAAGAAGAAGAAGAAGAAGAAGAAGAAGAAAAAGAAGGCAAAGAAGAAGAAGAAGAAGAAGAAGAGTAAGGAAGAAAGGAAGGAGAAGAGGAAGAAGAAAAGCTTTAGAAGATAAGGAGGAGAAGAAGAAGAATTAGAAGTATAAGAAGCAGTAGAAGTAGAAGAAGAAGAATAATAGAAAAAGAAGAATAAGGAAAAGAAGAAGAAGAAGAAGAAGAAGACGAAGAAGAAAAAGAAGAAGAAGAAATGATGAATAATTTGAAGAAGAAGAAGAGGAAGAGGAAGTAGTAATAGTAGAAGAAGAAGAAAGAAGAAGATGTAGAAGAAGAAGAACAAGAAGGAGAAAAAGAAGAGCAAAAGTGGAAGCAGTCGAAGAAGATGACAAAGAAGAAGAAAAATGGAAGGAAGAAAAGGAGGAGGAAGAAGAAGAAGAAGAAGAAAAAGAAGAAGAATTTGAACTGGTAGTTGTAGTAGAAGTAGAAGAAGAAGAAGTAGAAGAAGGAGAAGAAGAAGAAAAGAAGATCAGAAGGAATAAGAAGAAGAAGAAGAAGAAGAAAAAGAAAAGAAGAGGAAGAAGAGCAAGAACTTGAATTAGTAGAATAATAAGAAGATGATTTTGTACAAAGAAGAAGAAGAAGAATTAGAAGAAATAGATGAAGAAGAAGAAGAAGAAGAAGAAGAGGAAGCAGGAGAAGGAGAAGCAAAGAAGGAGAAGAAAAAGATGAACAAAACGTGGAAGAGGAAGAAATGATGGGGAAGAAGAAATGCTAGGAGAAGAAGAAGAAGAAGAAGAGGAAGAAGAAGATAAGTAGGTGAGAAAGAGAAGAAAAAGAAGAAGAAGAAGACGAGGAAAAGAAAAAGATAAGATGAAGATGAAGAAGAAGAAAACAAGGAATAAAAGGAGGAAGAGGAAGTTGATGATGAAGAAGAAGAAGAGTTAAAAGAAGTAGAACAAAAAGAAGAAGAGAAGAAGAACAAGAAGAAGAGAAGAGGAAAAACTAGAAAAAGAAGAATAAGAAGAAGAAGAAGAAAAAGATAAAGAAAATAAAGAAGAAGAAGTTGCTGAACAAGAAAAAGAAGGAGTGGAAGAAGAAGTAGAAGAAGGCGATGTGGGACAAACAAAAACATGAAGTAGAAGAAGAAGATGAAGAAGAAAAAGAAGATGATGAAGAAGAATAAGTTGAAAAAGAAGAAGATGAAGAGATGAAGATGAGAAGAAGAAGAAGAAAGAAGAAGAATAAGGAAGAAGTGGAAGAAGATGAGTAATTTGAAGAATAAGAGAAAAAGAGGTTTAAGAAAAAGAAGCAGAGGAAGAAGAAGTAAAAGAAGAGTAAGAAGAAGATGAAACAAAAGAAGATAAAGAAGAAGAAGAAGAAGAAGAAGAAGGATAAAAAGAAGAAGAAGAAGAAGAAGAAGAAGAAAATAAAGAATAGGATGTAGAAGAAGAAGAAGAAGAAGAGCAAGAAAGACAAGGAAGACATAGAGAAAGAATAAGAAGAGGAAGAAGAAGATTGAGGAACGTGAAGAAGAAGAAGAAGTATCAGAAGATGTAGAAGAAGAAGAAGAAGAAGAAGAAGCAAAGAGAAAGAAGAAGGAAAAGAAGAAGAAGAAGAAGAGGAGGAAAAAGAAGTGGAAACAGAAGAAGAAGAAGAAGAAGTAGTAGTAAAAGGAGAAAAAGAAAATGATGAATAAGAAGTAGAAGAAGAAGATAAAGGAGGAGAAAGAGAAGAAGTAGAAGAAAATGAAGAAGAAGAAGAAGAAGAATAAGAAGAAAAACAAGAATAATAATAATAATAATAATAATAATAATAATAATAATAATAATAATAATAATATAAGGTGAAGAAGGAGAAGAAGACAAAGATGGAGAAGTAGAAAAAGAGAAAGAGAGATGGAAGGAAGAAGAGGAAGATGTGGAAGAAGAAGAAGAGGAAGAAGAAGTGGAAACCGAGCAAGAAGAAGCCGAAGAATAAGAATTAGAAGTAGAAGAAGAATAAGAAGAAGAGTAGAGG
>JAIUJO010002543.1:0-22500 GCA_023846275.1 Vanilla planifolia
TATATGTATGTATATATATATATATATATATTTGTATATACATACAATATATATATACATATATATAGATATATACATATATATATGTATATACATATATGTATGTATATACAAATATATATATATATATATATACATACATATATATACATATATATATATATGTATATACATATATGTATGTATATATACATATATATCTATATATATATATGTATATATATATATATATATATATATATATATATATATGTATATACATATATATATATATATATATATATATATATATATATATATATATATATATATATGTATATACATATATATATATATATATATATATATATATATATATATATGTATATATATATACATACATATATATATATATATATATGTATATATACATACATATATGTATATACATATATATATGTATATATATGTATGTATATATATATATACATATATATATGTATATATATGTATGTATATATATATATACATATATATATGTATATATATGTATGTATATATATATATATATATATATCTATATATATATATATATATATATATATATATATATATATATATATATATATATATATATATGTATATACATACATATATATATATATAAATATATATATATATATATATATATATATGCATGTATGCACATGCTTATACAAATGAATACACCTGCATACATGTTTGTACACAGATACACATAAGTGCATATAAGCACAAGCACTAGTGCATACAAGTTTGCACAAAAATGAGAATAACCTACACACAAATGTACACATTGTTATATCATTTGAGTGAAGAAGAGAAAATGAAGATTAAGTTTATACTAATACCTTATTAAACTTAAAGTTTTTTCAATGATCTAACATTTTTAGAATAAAAATTATTGCAACACAAATAATGAATGTAACTTACTGACTTTGGATCCATGGGTAATGTTCTTTGTGCAGTGGCTAATCCATATATAACTTTATTTCTAAATCTTTATGATTATTAAACCTTTAAATTCTTCACAATTATGGTACATAGGATTTTTGTTCTTCATGTATATATGAATTTATTTTAAGTTGCATTTTATTTGAAGACGTTTAAGATTTTGAGTATTTAATTTTTTTAATAAAAATTTTTATAACTAAAAAAAATAAAAAAAAAAACAAATGCCTAAGTACCCCCAACTCTAAGCCCAAAGGGCTCAAGTTGAGTAGTCCAAAGGCAACACGGGCCTTGGGGACCCAAAGGCCAAGAACCCAATTGAAATCGAGATAAGCCAAGCTCGAGTAATAGTTAAGTCAGGTTACTATTCTGGTCCTTTGGTGAACCAATTCAGGGCATTACTTTTGAATCAACTTAGGTGAAATGGGACAAGATAGACCTATTATTTAAATTATGTAAACCAGGTCTAGTTAGACACCTTTTGTGCATGCTGGCAACCAAGTCATGACCTCTTGAGAATAGAAGGAGGTAGCCAAACTTATTAGGTTGATAATAATGAGTAGTGAATGCATTATTAGCCAAAAATGATTGAGAAGTTTTTTAATGTGGGACTAAAAATAAGCATTGACAAACTTGAGATTTTTGGTCTAACCATTCATGCATTTTAATGCTTGAATGGACCAGATCATGCCCATTTTTATGAATAGTATTTTGTCTTCAGTTGTTCGTCCATAATGCTTAATCGAATACCTGAGATTCTTTCTACCTTTGTGAATAGTAACCTCATCATCACTATTATTCATCTAGTTTTTGAATCTAATGCTACATATCTTATCTCACTACGATTAAACGTAGACGCTCTCTTTATCATTTAAGCCAATCTGAGGACTATTACTTCATTTGTTCATGTAATTGGATGGTAGTTGTACTATCTTCTTTACTGCAATGTCTAAGTTTTGAAAAGAAAATTCAGTCATTGGGGAGTTATTTTTGGTGTTTTTTTTAATTATAAATAGGGATCATTTACTGAACATAAATACTATTGAATCAAGCTTAAAAATTATCATAAAAGTCCAATTAAAGTTTAAACTATGAGCAATAAATTTCTACAAAATTATGGAAGCTACACATTTTTTTCAGTCTCTATTTCTCTATTTTTGTTTATAATTATTTTTATATCTTCTATTAACATCTACTTCATTCATTAGTATTGCCACTCTTATTTAAAGAATTAAAGTGTAAAAATTTTGTAAGTAAAGCTATGAAGTTTTAAATTTTATTGAATAACCTAAATTTTTCTTATTTTGGTGTCTCATTAGAGCATTGGTGTGTATTTGGTTTACCCCTACCAACTTTGACAAAAGGGAGTGGTTAGTAGAAGCTTGATAAGGGTTGGATGTAGGCATAAGTTTTGGCCAAACCATCTAAAAGATCTTGTGTGCATTTTTTTTATTATTGAGCAATTTTATTTTGTTGAAAGAAGAAAAATATTTTAAGCTTAAACTTTTTTTTTCTAGTTATTGGAATAAAAAAAATTTGTTAGACGCACAATTCACCCTTCTCTTCTTATTCGTTTTGCCTCACATGTTCTTTAACAAGTGGTATAGAGTAAGGTTTCTTTCAAACGAAAGAACATTTTAAGAAAAGATCCTTATGGCTATATGTTGTGTTGAAGACAATGCATTTTTATCCAAGGGAGATTCATCACATCAACCACCTTTTTAAAGGTGAGTTTACCTCTATTGGAAGAATCATATCTGTTTATCTTTAGAATCTATTGAATTTGAAATTTTGAATATTTTTGAAAATATGGTTGAGATGAAAATTAAGGTTGTTGATGGAGAAGAAATGAGAAAACATTTATGTGAACTCAACGCAAAAAAAACATGAAGTACAACTTAATTCTCGTGTTATGAATATCTTTTGTTATGGTTTGGGTGCCTCTGAATATAATTGGATCATGAACTTAAAAATAGCATATGAAAATTTAGTTTAAACTTGAAGTTTCCTATGATGGTACATATTGACTTAAAAAGACTTGAATCAACTTGCTCATTCATAAACATTAATTATTTTGAATGAATTTAGATGAAAGTATTAAGGTTATGTTTATGAGATTTCCAAAACTTATTAGTGGTTTGTCTAATATTGGCAACGAGTTTTCTACTGGTGAACATGTAAGGGTGATTTTATGAGTTCTTTCTCAACAAAATGAACCATTAATTGCAACATTACAAACAATAAAAAATATTTTTGAATATGCCATTAGATGAGTTGTGAGGTTAGCTTTTGACAAATGAAATTGAGCTTGCAACAAAAGGGGAAGAACTTGTGATTAAAAAAAGAGAAGAAACAGAAGAAGGACGAGAAATAGCATTTGTAGCTACCTGCTCTATAGACTCAGATTTCTCAATCTTAAGTGAAGTAGTACTTATCTCAAAAAGTTTATCTAGATTATGTAAAAAAAGAAATATAGGTAAACTCTTTATGAATAATAAGAAACAAAAGGGGAAAATGGTCTCCATGAAGAAATAATTTGTTATAAATGTAGACATTTTGAGAATACAATGCCCAATTATCTTAACTACAAGGAGAGAGTAGAAAATTTTCAAAACTAAAAGAAGAAGAAGAAAGCTTTGAAGTTATCTTGGGATTATTTAGATAGTTCTTCTTGTGATGAAGATAAGAAAGAGATTTTGATTTGTCTTGTGGCCAAAGATGATATTCCCAATTGAAATATTAAAAGATGAGGTATGTTCCTCTTCTTCCTTTTCTTTATCTTCTATTATTGATGATGAAGAACAATATATTAGTGTTTGCAAAAAGTATAAAAAATTAGTTTCTAAATACTTTAAATTGAAATAAGAGAGAAAATTATTTAGATATATGTAAACACTTGAATGAGTTGAATGTTAGTTACGTGAGATTAAGATTGAGAGACATAAAAAAGAGTTTACTATTTTAAAAAACACATGCTTAGTGAAAGAGGTAAAATACTGCAATGAATTCACATGATCATAGTAGGAATTTATTTGGATGTGCTAAAAAACTACAAATTCTTTTCCTTCAAATGTCGTTTGTAATTATTGCATGAGATTTGGATATATTTCTACTTATTGTAGGTTTAAAAATATTGTTGATAGTATATCTTCTAAATTTGTATGGATTAGAAATGATAGTTCAATGAATAATCAAGTTAAGACATGTTGACCAGAAAAAGGTTTAGCTCCTAAAAACTAAGGGTTGATTTCTTTTATGGGCATGTCTTCCTTTAAGGGCTTAGGAGGATATATGGTACAGAGATAATGGATGCTCATGACACAGGTAAGAGATGCATCTTTATTTATCCACTTGAAGTCTTATGATGGTGGTGAAGTTACTTTTGACAACAACTCCATGAAGAAAGTTATTATAGTTGGAATTGTAAGCAGCACACACACTTCTATGAGAAAGATCTTTCTTTTTCAAGACTTAAGGTGCAATCTTCTTAGTATGACAAAGTTATGTGATTCAAATTTTAATATTTTATTTAATAAAAATGAAAACATTATTAGTACAGATAATGTTTCACATATCATTGGAAGAAAAAAGATGATACATATGCTTTAGTTTTGTGTATGGTTAAGAACAATGGTTTAGAATGCCTTATAACACATGATAATAATTCTATATTATGGCAAAAGAGATTTTGTCATTTAAGAAAATCTTTTTTTGGAAAGATTTTAAATTTTGATCTAGTTAGAGCTTTGCCAAACCTTCATTGGTGATTTGATAAATTATGTGATCAATGAGATTAGGAAAACAAACAAAAGAGAGCTTTAAACCACTTAAAGACATTACAATTAGAAAACCATTAGAAATTATTCATTAGACCTATTTGTTCTTATTCATCTAGAGTCCTGGTAAAAGCAAATATGGGTTGGTTGTGCATGTGCATGTACAACTACACATACACACCTAAATGCGATTGCACACACAAGCACCCACACATAAACCCACATTCATACATTCACACATACTCACAAACATTTGAAAATGCACACACACACTCTTGCATAAACTCACACAATCGTACATGAACACATGCAAACACATGAAGCATACACATGCCTGCACATACACACTTGCACATGCACAACCATGCACACACACACACACGACTACATATACATGGGCATATATGCACACACATAGCACAGTCACATGCACACACTCAAAAGTGCACACTTGCACACATGCACACATGCACACACAAAAGCATATGCCCACACACATAGACACACATGCATGGACACACACACACACACAGACACACACATGCACATGCATGCACCCACACCCACATGCACACACACACAAAAGCACACAAGCACACAAGCGCATAAGCATGAGTCCACATAAATACAAAAGTACACACATGTGCACACACATACACACACACACACCCACCCACACACACACATATACAAACATACTCACACACACACACACATGTACATAGACGTATACACACACAATCACACCAACACAAACGTATACATACATATATATGCACACATGCACATGTACACGTAGTAATACTCAGACACATGCACACACACATCCCGACATACCCATATAAACATCGACACACACACACATGCACGAATGCATGCACTAACACATGCACACATGGACAGTAGCTTGCACATAAATGATAATAATCAACAAAAAAATACACACACACACACACATATGTACACATTCACATGCACACCTATGCTAGCACATACATGCATACACACATATGCACAAAAATGCTTCGACATGTTCACATGCACCCACACACACAGAAAATTGCATGCACCCAACACATACACATCACACACATGCACACACACAAATGCATAAATGTACACAAGGTCACACACACATCAGAACTTGTACAAAAACAATCATGCAAACACACACTTGTATGTACACACATGCACGCTCAAAGACACACATACGAACACAACACATACTTGCATGCACACTTGCACACAAGTTTGAACACACACACACAAATGCATGCACACATGGATGAACCTACATGCATATATAAGAACACATGAACAAATACGTAAACATACATGTACAACCACACACACACTCACACACATGCACCCACGCACACACACGAACACCCGCACAAACATGCTCATAAACACATGCATATGCACACGAGCACACACACTCAAAAACATAAGCATAGACACGCACACATATGCTCAAACACATATGCACACACTTACACAAAAATGTACATACATGCAAATTTTCACACATGCAAATAGACACACACGTATATGCACACACACACACATACACACACATGCAATGCATACACACATCAATGCATCCATAAACATATGCACATCAAAATCCATATGCAAAGGTGCACACACACAAAAATACATACTGCACACACACATGCACAAACACATCTACACATAAGCATGCATGCACACACCCCCATCTATGCATGAACACATGCATAAACATGTATGCACACATGCTCACACACACACACACAAGTACAAACACTCACAAGCAAGCACACGCACAAGTACTCACACACACAAGTACTCACATAGTCACACATTCCAACACATGCACACACATGCACATGCACAGACATGTACTACATGCACATGTACACATGCACTCGCATATGCGCACACAAACAAAAGAAATAGGCACACAAAGATGCACACATATATGCATGCACATGCATATAGATGCACACACATATGCATAGGTACTGAAACATACACATACATGCACATCCACACAGTCACATGCACACACATGTGTGCACTTATGCACAAACACATATACATACAAACATCAATACACATGCCCACACATGCACAAGAATATATAGGCACACATGTGCACAAAGCACACAAACATGCACACACACACACACATGGATGAAGACACACACAAGCACAAGATCATACATATGCACAGATACACATTCATACTTTCACACATGCGTTCATGCGCACATGCACACATGCACACACAATCACACAGACTAGTGCAGCGGTGCACATACACACACATGAACACACACACACACACACAAATACATGCATAAACACACATGCATAGACATACACTCACTGGCACATACATAGGCACACACACATACAAAAATAGACAGAAATGCATAGACATAAAGAAACACACATGCACACATGGTTGGCCACAAAAATACACACATGCAAACATACAAGAAAAAAATACAGACACACTTCCATACAAGTACACACACACATACATGCATACAAACACACATGCACATACATACACTTATACAAGCACACACAAATATGTGTGCACTCACACACTCCCTCTTAATTAAACCCATGTATCCATATACATATGCACACTAACACACAAGCACATGCATCTACATAGGTACACATACTTGTACACATGCATACACATGCACACACAAGCACATGTGCACACACATGATCATGAATACACATACGCACTTCCACACATACACATATATGCACACTCTTATACACATGCTCACAAGCACACACATACACACATTAACACATATGCATATTAAAAAGCTAAAATACACACTCACACATGCATGCACATGCATGAACATACAAATGTAAAAACACACACACACATACACACACTTGTGCATGAACACATCCATGCATCCACACATGCACAGAAACACAAGAACACAAAGATACAGTGCACATAAATACACACATGCATGCAGGCACATATGCACACACATGCACATAAGCACACACATGCTTGCATACATATACACAAAGAAATAAAAAAGATGACCACACTCTCACAAAAATACACACACACACTTACACACATGCACACACACCTATACATGCACTGCACATACTCTAACACTAATGCACACACACCCCTACACCAATGCATACATAAGCATGCACACACATATACACTTGTACTAACACATGCACATACACAAGCACACAAACACACAAACACAATAAGACACATACACATATGTGTATATACATGCACATAGACTAACACAAATAAGCGTGCATGCACACACATGCACATAGACATATACAAACACACGAACACAAAGCTATACTCGTACACACATGCACGAATGTAAATGCAACCACACACATGCATATGCATGTAAGCACTCACACCAGAACATACATTAATACACATAAACACATGCGTGAGTACAAACACACACAAATGCATATCAACATGTACACACATGCATGCATGCATGCACAAAACATTAACACTTGTGTATACACAACCACACATGCACATAAACACAATAGCACACAAACATGCTTAGAGGCACACACACACACACAAAATGGTGTATGCACACAAAAATTCACTTGCACTTGTACACACATGTGTGCATGTGCATGCAAGCATGGAGACATGCATAGGAGTGCACACCTACATGCACACATTCATGCACACACTCATACACATAAGGGCACACATAAGTGCACACTTGCATGCACACACATCCACACATTCATGCATAAACATTAGCAAACATAGACATGGACACAATTTCATACGCACACTTGCACACCTAAGCACATGCACATCCATGTGCACTCACACACATGCACATACACACACAAATGCACATACATATACTTGCATGCATACACATATATATGCTCACACACATACAAATGCTTCCACACATCTACATATGCACACATGCACACATGCAACCACATGCACAAGCACACACAGAGACACACAAACACATGCACATTCACACACATGTAGACACATGCACACACAGATAATAACATACACCCACACACACCCTCACATAGACACACATGCAGTTACACACACACACGAAAACAAATGCATAGACACACGTGCCTACAATCATACGTCTATGACACATTGTACACACACATGTGCACAAATACATGCCCACACACATGCAACATTCATGCTCACTTGAACCCACACATCTACAACTACATGTGCATAGACACATATACAAATGCATATGCATGCATACAAAAACACACACTCAGTCAAGAATGCACACATGCATAGATGTAAATACACAATCACATCACATACACAACACATTCACACACACGTGCATGCACACACAAGCACACACATGCACAAGAACACAAACACATGCATGAACATGCATGCATTCACACATATGCACAAAAACATGCACATGTAGGCACACATATTTACACACACACACACACATGAATGCGTGCACACACCTACTCAAGCACATTCATGCTCAAGTACATGCCTAAACACACACACATATGTGTGCACACCCATGCACAAGCACACAAACACAAATACACACACACATGTGTGAACAAGCACATACACACATAGACACATGCACATACACACATGCAAGCAAATGTTCATGCATAAATACATACACATAGACACATGCACAGACATGTACACATGCACACAAACACATACGTAAACATTCAAACACATATATCCACCCCACACATATGCTCACACTTGTACACACCCAGACACATGCATATAGACATACACAAGAACATGCACATATGCAGACAAAAACATACATAGGTGCAAATGCACACACACACACAGAAACATTCCCACATATAAAATACTCTATGGGCATAGACACACACACACACACATCCAAACACATAGGCATACATTTGCACACACATTAGCTCACACATATGTACAAATGGTTGCACATGCAAACACACACAAGCAGACAAATGAACACACATACACTGACACATGCAAGGATGCATGCCCAAACACTCAAATGCACAAGCTCACATACACATGCACTCACAGAAATGCACATGAACACACACACATGCACACTAGCATCCATACACACATGCACACATACGCATACACATACACATGCACACAAGCACATATACACTCACACACATGCAAGCTCATATGCATAAACACACAAGCACCCACACAAATAGACATGTGTGCACACATACACACAAATGTAGAGACCCATGCAAACACATAAGCACTCAAAGACACACATGCATAAATAGGCACACGCACACCCACAAACATATGCTTGTGCAAACCCACACAAAAACACCCATGCATAGATGCATGCACACCTATAAACAAAGATACACATGCACACACATACTCATGCCTATACACATAAAAAAACATGCAGGCACACACACACAAGCACACATGCACATAGAAACACATGCATTCACACACACACACACACAAAAGTACATTTCCTCACACAACCATATACAAATGGAAGCTTCTTCTTCTTCTTCTTCGTCATAATCTTCTTCTTCTTCTTCTTCTTCTTCTTCGCCTTCTTCTTCTTCTTCGTCTACTTCTTCTTCCTCTTCTTCTTCTTCTTCTTCATATTCTTCTTCTTCTTCTTCTTTTCATTCTTCTTCTTCTTCATCTTCTCCTTCTCCAACTTCTTCTTCTACTTCTTCCTCTTCTTCTTCTTCTACTTCTTCACCATCTTCTTCTTCTTCTTTTTATTCTTCTTCTTCTTCTTTTTATTCTTCTTCTTCTTTTACCTCTTAATTTTCTTCTTCTACAACCTCCTCTTCTTCACCCTCTTCTTCTTCTTCCTCTTCTTCCTCTTCTTCCTTTTCTTCCTCTTCTTCTTTCCTTTCTTCTTCCTTTTCTGCTTCTTCTTCTTTTCTTCTTCCAGTTGTTCTTCTTCTTTTTGGTTTTCTTTTGCATTATCATAATCTTCTTCTTCTTTTTCTTCTTCTTCTTCTTCTTTTTCTTCTTCAACTTGTTCTTTTTCTTCTTCTTCTTCTCCTTCTTCTTCTTCTTCTTTTTCTTTTATTTCTTCTTCTTCTTGTACTTCTTCTACTTCATCTACTTCTTCTTATTCTTTTTCTTCTTTCGATTCTTCTTCTTCTTCATCTTCTACTTCCCCTTCTCCTTCTTCTTCTTACTCTACGTCTTCTTCTCCTACCTCTTCTTTATCTTCTTCTTGTTTTTCTTCTTCTTTTTCTTCTTCATCGTATTCACCTTCTTTGTCGTATTCTTTTTCTTCTTCTTCTTCATCTTCAACTTCTACTTCTTCTTCTTCTTCTTTTTTACCCTTCTTTTTCTTCTTCTGTTTCCTCTTCTTGTTCTTTCTCTTCTTCTTCTCCTCTTTGTTCCACTTTTCTTCTTCTTTTTCTTCTTCTCTTGCTCCTCACCTTCTTTTTCTTCTTTTCTTCATCTTCATCATCTTTATCTTCTTCTCCTTCTTCTTCTTCTACTTCATCCTCTTCTTCAACTTCTTCTTCTCTTTCTTGTTCTTCTTCAAGTCCTTCTCCTTCTCGTCCTCCTCCTTCTTCTTCTCCATCTTGTTTTGCTTCTTCTTTTTCATCTTCTTCTTTTCCTTCTTCTACATACTCTTCTTCTTCTTCTTCTTCTTCTTCTTCTTCTCCTTCATCATCTTCTTCTTCTTCTTCATCTTCTTCTTTTTTAATGACTAATACTCTTCTTTTTTTTCTTCTTTTCCTTCTATTACTACTTTCTTTTCTTCTCCCTTCTCTTCTTTTTTTTCTCCTCCAACTTCTATTTCTTCTTCTTCTTCGTCTTCTTCATCTTCTTCGTCTCCTTCTTCTTCATCATCTTCTTCACCTTCTACTTTTCCTTCTTCATCTTCATCTTCTTCACCATCTTTCTCTTCTCCACCTTCTTCTTCTACAACTTCTTCTGCTACAACTTTTTCTTCTTCTCCTTCTTCTTCTTTGTCTTCTCCTTCTTCGTCATCTTCTTCTTCCTCTTCTTCTTCTTCTTGTTTGTCTTCTTCTCTTTCTTCTTCTTCTTTTTCTCCTTCTTCTTCTTTTTCTTCTTCCTCTTCTTCTTCTTCTTCTTCTTCTTCTTCTGCTTCTTTTTCCTCTTCTTCTTCTTCTTCTTCCTCCTATTCTTCTTATTCTACTTCTCCTTCTTCTTTTTCTTTTTCTTCTTCTTCCTCTCCTTCTTCTTCTTCTTCTTCTTCTTGTTCATATTCTTCTTCATCATCCTCTTCATCATCATCATCATCATAATCATCTTCTTCTTCTTCTTCTTTTTCTTGCCCTTTTTGTTCTTCTTCTTAATATTCTTCTTCTTTTTTCTCTTCTTCTTCTTCTTCTTCTTCTTCTTCTTCCTCTTCTTCTTCTTTTTTCTCTTCTTCTTAATCATCTTCTTCTTCTTCTTCTAATTCCACTTTTCATTCTTCATCTTCTTCTTCTTCTTCTTCCTCTTCTTCTTCTTCTTCTTCTTCTTCTTCCACCTAAATCTCTTCTTGTTCTTCTTCTTCTTCTTCCTCATATTCATCATCAACATCTTCTTATTCTTCTTCTTCTTCTTATTCTTTCTTCTTCTTGTTCTTCTTTTTCCCCTTCTTTTTTTCTTATTCTTCTTCTTCTTCATCATCTTCTTCCTCTTCTTCTCATTTTTTCTTCTTTTTCTTCTTCTTCTAAATCTATTTATTGTTCTTCTTCTTTTTCTTCTTCTTCTTCTTCCACTACTTCGTCTTCTTCTTCCTCCTCCTCCTCTTCGTCTTCTTCCTCTTCTCCTTTTTTTTCCTCTTCTTCTTCTTCTTCTTGCTCCTCTCCTTCTTCTTCTTCTTCTTTTTGCAATTCTTCTTCTTCTTCTTTATTATTTTCTTTTTCATCATCATCTTCTTCTACATCTTTTTTTTCTTTTTTTCCATATTCTTCTTCTTCTTCTTCTTCTTCCTTTTCTTCCTTTTATTCTTCTTTTTCTTCTTCTTCCTCTTCTTCTTCCCCTTTTTTGTCTTCTTCTTCTTGCCCTTCCTCTTTTACTTCTTTTGCTTTTTCTTCCTCTTCTTCTTCAATTTCTTCTTCTCCTCTTACTTCTACTACCAGTAATACTACTACTACTTCTACTTCTTCTCCTTCTTCTTCTTCTTCTTCTACCACTTCCATTACTTCTTCTTCTTCTACTTCTTCTTTCCTCCTCCTCCTTCTCCTTCTTCTCCTTCTTCTTCTCCTTCCTCTTCTTCTTCTTCTTCATCTTCTTCTTCTTCTTCTTCTTCTTTTCCTTCCACTTCTTCTTCCTCATCTTCTTCCTCCACTTCTTCTTCTTCTTCTTCTTCTTCTTCTTCTTCTTCTCTTTCTTGTTCTTCTGCTTTTTCTCCTTCTTCTTCTTCTTTTTCTTCTACTTCTTCGTATTTCTCTTCTTCCTGTTCTTCTTCTTCTCCTTGTTCTTCTTCTACTTCTTCTTCTACTTCTTCTTCTTCTTCTTCTTTCCCCTCTCCTTGTTCTTCTTCTTCTTCATCTTCATCATTTTCTTCTTTTCCTACTTCATCATCCTCTTCTTCTTCTACTTCTTCTTACTCATCTCCTTCTTCTTCTTCTTCTCTTTCTTCTTCTTCTTCTTCTTCTTCTTCTTCTTCTTCTTCCTCTTCTACTTCTTCCTCTTCTTCCTCTTCTTCTTTGCTTTCTTCTTCTTCTTCTTCTTCTTTATCTCCTTCTTTTTCCAATTCTTCTTCTTCTTTATTATTTTCTTTTCATCATCATCATCTTCTTCTACATCTTTTTTTTCTTCTTCTTTCTTCTTCCCCTTCTTCCCATTTTTCGACTTCTTCTTCTTGTGCTTCCTCTTCTTCTTCTTCTTCTTCTTCTTCTTTTACTTCTTCTGCTTCTTCTTCCTCTTCTTCTTCTACTTCTTCTCCTCCTCCTACTTCATCTACCTCTTCCATCACTTCTTCTTCTTTTTCTCCTCTACCTTCTTCACCTTCTTCTCCTTCTTCTCCTCCTTCCTTGCCTTCTTCTTCTACATCTTATTATTATTATTATTATCATTATTACTATTATTAGTATTCTCCTCCTTCTTCTTCTTCACCTTCATATTCGTCTTCTTCTTCTTCATCTACTTCTTATTTTTCTTCTTCTTCTTCCTTCTCTTCTTCCCCTTCCTCTTCCTCTCCCTGTTCTTCATCTGATTCTCCTTCTTCTTCTCTTTCTTCTTCTCCTTCTTCTCCTACTTCTTCTTCTTGTTCTTCTTCATCAAGTTCTTCTTCTTCATCAACTTCTTCTACTTCTTCTTCTTCATCTTCTTCTTTTATTTCTTTCTCCTCCTCTTCTTCTACTTCTTCTTCTCTTACTCCTTCTTCTTCTTCTTCTACTTCTTCTTCTTCTTCTTCTTCTTCAACTTA
This sequence comes from Vanilla planifolia, assembly GCA_023846275.1. NCBI lineage: Eukaryota > Viridiplantae > Streptophyta > Magnoliopsida > Asparagales > Orchidaceae > Vanilla > Vanilla planifolia. Next base: position 14,180 of record JAIUJO010002543.1, read on the forward strand.
TTCTTTTTATTCTTCTAAGTCTTCCTCCACCTCTTCTTCCTCTCTTACTTCTTCCTCTTCTTCTTCCTATTCTTCTTCTTGTTCTTCTTCTTCTTCCTTTTCATCTTGTTCTTCTTTTTCTCCCTCTTCTTCGTCTTCTTCTTCCTCTTAGTGTTCCTCTTCTTCCTCCTCTTCTTCTACTTCTTCTTCTACTACTACTACTACTACTCCTACATCTTCCTCTTCTTCTTCTTCTTCATCTTCTTCTTCTTCTTCCTCTTCTTCTTGTTCTTCTCCTCTTTTTGTTCTTCTTCCTCCTCTTCCTCCTCCTCTTCTTCTTTCTCTTCTTCTTCTAGTTCTTCTTCGCTCATCCTTCTCCTTCTTCTTCTTCTTCTTCTTCTTCTTCTTTCTCTTCTACTTCAACGTCTTCCTCTTCTCCATCTTCTCCTTTTTCTTCTTCTTCTTCTTCTTTTTCTTCTTCTTCTTTTTTGTCTTCTTCTTATTTTTGATCATCATTATCTTCTTCTTCATCTTCTTCTACTTCCTCTTGTACTTCTTTGTCCTCTTCTCCTTCATCTTCTTCTTCTTGCTCCTCTCCTTCATCTTATTCTTCTTCTTCATCATCTTTATCTTCTTCTCCTTCTTCTTCTTCTTCTTCCACTTCTTCCTCTTCTTCTTCTTCTTCTTTTTTGTCTTCTTCTTCTTCTACTTCTTCATTTTCTTCTTCTACACAATCCACTTCTTCATCCTCTTCTTCTATGCTTTCTTCTTCTTTTTCTGCTTCTTCTTTTTCTTCTTCCAATTCTTCTTCTTCTTCTTTTTGGTTTTCTTTTTCATTATCATAATCTTCTTCTTCTTTTTCTTCTTCTACTTTTTCATATTCTTCTTCGCCTTCTTCTTCTTCTTCCTTTTCTTCTTCTTCTTCTTTTTCTTCTTCTTCTTCTTCTTCTTCTTCTTCTTCTGCTTCCCTTTCTTACTCCTCTTCTTCTTCTTCTTCTACCACTTCCTTCTCTTCTTCTTATTATTATTGCTCTTCTTCTTCTTCTTCTTCTTCTTCTTCTTCTCTTTCATCTCCTTCTTCTTCTCCTTCCTCTTCTTCTTCTACTACTACTTCTTCTTCTTCTTCTTCTCCTTCTCCTTCTTCTTATTCTTCACCTTCATATTCGTTTTCTCCTTCTTCTTCTTCTTCCTCGTTCTACTCTTCTTCTTTTTTTCATCTGCTTCATCTTCTTCTACTATTACTTCTTCTTCTTCTTCTCCTTCTTCTTCTTCTTCACCTTCATATTCGTGTTCTCCTACTTCTTCTTTTCTTCCTCCTCTTACTCTTCTCCTATGTTTTCATCTACCTCATCATCATCATCATCATCATCATCTTCTTCTTCTTCCTCTTCTTTTTCTTCTACTTCTACCACTTCCTTCTTTTCTTCTCATTATTATTTTTATTATTCTTCTTCTTCTTCTCCTTCTTCTTCATCTCCTTCTTCTCGTTCCTCTTCTTCTTCTTCTCCTTCTTCTTCTTCTTCTTCTCCTTCTTCGTCTTCTTCTTCTCCTCCTTCTTCACCTTCATATTCGTGTTCTCCTTCTTCTTCTTCTTCTTCATCTTCCTCCTCCTACTCTCTTTTTTTTCATGTACTTCATCATCTTCTTTTTCTTCTTCCTCTTCTTTTCCTCATTATTCTTCTTCTTGTTTTTCTTCTACTTTTTCTTCTTCTACTTCTTCTTCTACTTTTTCTACTTCTTATTCATCTTCTACTTGTTCTTTTCTTCTTCTTCTTTTTTATCATCATCTTCTTGTTCCTCTTCTTCTACTTCTTCTTCTTCTTCTTCTTCTTCTTCTTGCCCTGCCGCTTTCTCTTCTTCTTCTTCTACTACTTTTTCTTCTTCTTCTTTTCTTCTTCTTCTTTTTCATCACCCTCTTTTTCTTTTGGTTCTTTTTTTCTTCTTCTCCTTCTTCTTCTCCCTTTTCTTCTCCTTCTTCTTCTTCTTCTTCTACTTTTTCCTCTTCCTTTTTTTCCTCATCTTCCACCTCCTAATCTTCTTCTTCTTCTTCCCTTTCTTCCTCTTCTTCCTCTTCTTCTTCTTCTTCTTTGTCCTCCTCAACGTTTTTTACTTCTTCCTCTCACTCTTCTTTTTCATCTTGTACTTCATCTTCTTCTCTTACTTCTTCGCCTTCTACTTCATCATCATCTTGTTCTTGTTCTTCTTCTTTTCTACTTCTACTTCTTCTTCTTCTTATTATTCTTCGTCTACTTCTTTTTTTTCTTCTTCTTTTTCATCGTCTACCTCTTCTTCTTCTACTTCTTCTTTTTCTTCTTCTTCTTTCTACTCCTCTTCTTCTTCTTCTTCTTCTTCTTCTCCTTCTTCTTCTTCTTTTTCTTCTTCTTCTGCTTCCTTTTCTTCTTCTTCTTCTCCTTCTTCTTCTTCTTCTTTGTCTTCTTCTTCTTCTCCTTCTTCATTTTCTTCTTGTCGTTCTTCAACTCCTTTTTTTTGTTCTTCTTCTCCTACTTCTTCTTCCTCTTCTTCTTCTTCTTCTTCTTCTTCTTCTTCCTCCTCCTCCTTATCTTCCTTCTCCTCCTCCTCCTCCTCCTCCTCCTCTTCTTCTTCTTCTTCATATTCTTCTTCCCTTCCTTGCTCTCCTTCTTCATCTTCCTCCTCATCCTCTTCGTTTTCTTCTTTTACTTCTTCTTCTTCTTCTTCATCTTCTTCTTCCTCTTCTTCTTTTCCTCGTCCTTCTCCTTCTTCTTTTTCTTCTACTTCTTCTTCTTCATCTTCTTCTTTTTCTTCTCCATCATCTTCATCTTCCTCTTTTTCTTCTTCTTCTTTTACTCCTTTTTCTTCCACTTCTTCTCCTTCTTCTTCTTCTTCTCCTCCTCCTCCTCCTCCTCCTTCTTCTTCTTCTTCTACTTCTTCGTCTCCTTCTTTCTCTTCTTCTTCATCTTCTGCATCTTTTTCTTCTTCTTCTTCTTATTTTTATTCTCTTTCTCCTTTTCTTCTTCTTTTTCTTCTCCTTCTTCTTTGCCTTCTTCTTCTTCTTCTTCTTTCTCTTCTTCTACTTCGTCTCTTTCTTCTTTATCATCTTCTAGAACTACTAGTACTTCTTCCTATTCTTCTTCTTCTTGTTCTTGTTCTTCTTCTTTATCTTATTCATCATCTTTTTTTTTTCTTCTTCTTCTTCATCCTCTACTTCTTGATCTTCTCCATATTCTTCTTCTACTTCGTCTTCTTCTTCGCTTTCTTCTTCTTCTTCTTCTTCCCTTTATTCTTTTCTTCTTCTTCTTCTTCTTCTTCTTCTTGTACTTCTTCATCTTCTTGTTCTTCTTCTCCTTCCTCTTCTTATGCATCTTCTTTTTCTTTTTCTTCTTCTTCTTCCTCTTTTTATTCTTGTTCATCTCCCTCTTCTTCCTTTTCTTCTTCTTCTTTTTGTTGTTCTTCTTCTTCTACTTCCTCTTCTTCTACTTCTTCCTCTTCCTCTTCATATTCTTCTTCTTCTTCATATACTTCTTCTTCATCTTTTTCTTCTTCTTCCATTCAAACATCTTCTTCTTATTCTTCTTCATCTTCTTCATCTTGTTCTTCTTCGTCCTATTATCCATCTTCATCTTCTTCTTATTGTTCTCCTTCTTCTTCTTCTTCTTCTTTGTGTTCTTCCTATGCATTTATATTATGATAATATTCTTCTTCTTCTTCTTCTTCTTCTTTTCCTTCTTCTTCTTCTTCTTCTTCTTCTTCTTCTTCTTTTCCTTCTTTGTCTTCTTCTTCTTCTCCTTTTTCTTCTTCTTCTTCTTCTTTTCCTTCTTTGTCTTCTTCTTCTTCTTCTTCTTCCTCTTGTTCTTCTCCTTTTACTTTTTCTTCTTCCTCTTTTTCTTCTTCTTCTCCCTCCTCCCTTTATTCTTCTTCTTTTTCTCCTCCTTCTCCATCTTTTCTTTCTTCTTCTTCTTCTTCTTCATCTTCTTCTCCTAATGCAACTACTACTACTAGTACTACATCTACTTCTTTTTTTATTTTTCTTCTTCTTCTTCTTCTCTTCTTCTTTGTCTTCTTTGTCTACTTCTTCTTCTGCTTCTTCTTCTTCTTCTTCTTCTTCTTCTTCTTCTTCTTCTTCTTCTTCTTCTTTTTGATAGTATTCTTCTTCTTCAGCGTATTCTTCTTCTTCTTCTTCTTCTTCTTCTTCTTCTTTTCTTCTTCTATTTCCTCTTCTTGTTCTTTCTCTTCTTCTTCTCCTTCTTCTTCCTCTTCTTCTTCTTCTTCTATTTCTTCTTCTACATCTTCTCTGTCTCCTTCTTCTCCTTTTTCCCCCTTCTTCTGCTTCTTCTTCTTCTTCTTCCTCAAGTTCTTTTTCTTCATCTACTTCTTCTCTTTTTCTTCTTCTTCTCCTTCTTCTACTTCCTCCTCTTCTTCTTCTGTATCTTCTTATTTTTTTCATCTTCTTCTTCTACTTCTACTACATCTTCTTCTTCGTCTTCATCTTCTACTTCTTCTTCTTAATCTACCTCTTCTTTCTCTTCTTCTTCTTCTTCTACATCTTGTTCTGCTTTTTTTTCTTCTTCTTCTTCCTCTTCTTTCTCTTCTCCTTCTTCTTATTCTTCTACTTCCACTTCTCCTTATTATTACTACTTCTCCTTTTCTTCTTCTTGTTCCCTTTAACTTCTTGTTCTTATTCTTCTTCTTCCATTCAAACATCTTCTTCTTATTCTTCTTCATCTTCTTCATCTTCTTCATCTTGTTCTTCTTCGTCCTATTATCCATCTTCATCTTCTTCTTATTGTTCTCCTTCCTCTTCTTCTTCTTCTTTGTGTTCTTCCTATGCATTTATATTATGATAATATTCTTCTTCTTCTTCTTCTTCTTCTTCTTTTCCTTCTTCTTCTTCTTCTTCTTCTTTTTCTTCTTCTTCTTCTTTTTTTCCTTCTTTGTCTTCTTCTTCTTCTCCTTTTTCTTCTTCTTCTTCTTCTTTTCCTTCTTTGTCTTCTTCTTCTTCTTCTTCTTCCTCTTGTTCTTCTCCTTTTACTTTTTCTTCTTCCTCTTTTTCTTCTTCTTCTCCCTCCTCCCTTTATTCTTCTTCTTTTTCTCCTCCTTCTCCATCTTTTCTTTCTTCTTCTTCTTCTTCTTCTTCTTCTTCTTCTCTAATGCAACTACTACTACTAGTACTACATCTACTTCTTTTTTTATTTTTCTTCTTCTTCTTCTTCTTCTCTTCTTCTTTGTCTTCTTTGTCTACTTCTTCTTCTTCTGCTTCTTCTTCTTCTTCTTCTTCTTCTTCTTCTTCTTCTTCTTCTTCTTCTTCTTCTTTTTGATAGTATTCTTCTTCTTCAGCGTATTCTTCTTCTTCTTCTTCTTTGTTCTTCTGCTTCTTTTTTTCTTCTTCTATTTCCTCTTCTTGTTCTTTCTCTTCTTCTTCTCCTTCTTCTTCCTCTTCTTCTTCTTCTTCTTCTTCTATTTCTTCTTCTACATCTTCTCTGTCTCCTTCTTCTCCTTTTTCCCCCTTCTTCTGCTTCTTCTTCTTCTTCTTCCTCAAGTTCTTTTTCTTCATCTACTTCTTCTCTTTTTCTTCTTCTTCTCCTTCTTCTACTTCCTCCTCTTCTTGTTCTTCTTTGTCTTCTTCTTCTTCTTTCGTATCTTCTTATTTTTTTCATCTTCTTCTTCTACTTCTACTACATCTGCTTCTTCGTCTTCATCTTCTACTTCTTCTTCTCAATCTACCTCTTCTTTCTCTTCTTCTTCTTCTTCTACATCTTTTTCTGCTTCTTTTTCTTCTTCTTCTTCCTCTTCTTTCTCTTCTCCTTCTTCTTCTTATTCTTCTACTTCCACTTCTCCTTATTATTACTACTTCTCCTTTTGTTCTTCTTGTTCCCTTTAACTTCTTGTCCTTATTCTTCTTTCTCGTTTTCTTCTTCTTCTCTGTACACTTCTTCTTTTAGTCTTCTTTTTCTTCTTATTCTCCTTCTTCTTCTTCTTCTTAATATTCTTCTTCTTCTTTTTCTTCCTTTCCTTCTTCTTCTTCTTCTTCTTCTTCTTCTTCTTCTTCTTCCGCTCCTCCCCTTCTTCTTTTTCTCCATCTTGTTCTGCTTCTTCTTCTTCTTCTTCTTCTTTTTCTTCTTCTTGTTCTTTTTTTCCTTCTTTGTCTTCTTCTACTTCTTCTTCTTCTTCTTCTTCTTCTTCTTCTTTTTCTTCTTCTTCTTCTTCCTCTACATCTTCTTCTTTTTCTTCTTTGTTGTCCTCATCTTGTTCTTCTTCTTCTTCTAATACTATTACTACTTCTATTACTACTTCTTCATCTTCTTCTTCATCATCCTCATCACAATCATCATCTTCTTCTTCTTCTTCTTCTTCTTCTTCTTGATCTTCTTATTCTTCTTCTTGTTCTTCTTCCTCTTCTTGATGTACCTATTCTTCTTCTTCTTCTTATTCTTTTTCTACTTCTTCATCATCATCTTCTTCTTCTTCATCCTCTTCTTCTTCTTCTTCTTCAACTTCAATTTCTTCTTCTTCTTCTTCTTCTTCATCCTCATCTTCTTCTTCTTCCTCTTCTTCCATTTCTTCTACTTCTTCATCTTCTTCGTCTTCTTTTTCTTCTTCCTCTTCTTCTCCTTCTTCTCCTTCCTTTTCTTCGTTTTCTACTTCCTTATCTTCTCCTTCTTCTTTTATGTCTTTCTCCTCCTCCCCTTCTTCTTAATTGTTATGCTCGTCTTCTTCTTCTTCTTCTTCTCTTTCAGGTTCGTCTTCGTCCTCTTCTTCTTCCTCTTCATCTTCTTCTTCTTCCTCTTCTTTTTCTTCTTCTCCCTCTTCTTCTTCTTCATCTTCCTCCTCTTTTTCTTCTTCTTCTTCTTCTTCTTCTTCTACTTCTTCCTCTTCCTCTTCTTCTTTTTCTTCTTCTTCCTATTCTTCTCCTTCTTCTTCAACATCTTCCTCTTCATCTTCATCTTCTTCTTCTTCTTGTTCTTCTTTTATTACCACTACTATTACTTCTTCTTCTTCATCTTCTTCCTCCTCTTCTCCTTCTTCTTCTCTTCTTCTTCGTCTTCTTTGTCTACTTCTTCTTTTGGTTCTTCTTCTTCTTCTTCTTCTTCTTCTTCTTCTTCTTCTTCTGCTTCTTCTTCTCTTTCTTGTTTTTCTTCTTTATCATCTTATTTTTCTTCTTCTTCTTCTTTTTAATAGTATTCTTCTTCTTTGACGTATTCTTCTTCTTCTTCTTCTTCCCTTTTTACTTTTTCTCCTTCTTCTACTTCTTCTTCTTCTTCCGCTTTTTCTTTTTTTCTTCTTCTATTTCCTCTTCTTGTTCTTTCTTTTCTTCTTCTCCTTCTTCTTCCTCTTCTTCTTCTTCTTCTTTTATTTCTTCTTCTATATCTTCTCTGTCTCCTTCTTCTTCTCCTTTTCCCCTTCTTCTTCTTCTTCTTCTTGATCTTCCTTATGTTCTTTTTCTTCATCTACTTCTTTTTTTTCTTCTTCTTCTCCTTCTTCTTCTACTTCCTCCTCCACTTCTTCTTCTTCTTCTTCGTCTTCTTCTTCTTCTTCCTTTTCATCTTCATCTTCTTCTTCCATATCTTCTTATTTTTTTTTCATCTTCTTCCTCTACTACTACTACTTCTTCTTAATCTGCCTCTTCTTTCTCTTCTTCTTCTTCTTCTACATCTTCTTCTTCGACATCTTTTTCTTCTTCTTCTTCCTGTTCTTTCTCTTCTCCTTCTTCTTCTTATTCTTCTTCTTCCACTTCTCCTTATTATTACTACTTCTCCTTTTCTTCTTCTTGTTCCTTTTTACTTATTGTTCTTATTCTTCTTTCTCGTTTTCTTCTTCTTCTCTATACACTTCTTCTTCTAGTCTTCTTTTTCTTCTTCTTCTTCTTCTGCTTCTTCTTCTTTTACTTCTTCTTCATTTTCTTCTTCTTCTTCTTAATATTCTTCTTCTTCTTCTTCTTCTTCTTCTTCTTCTTTTCCTTCTTCTTCTTCTTCTTCTTCTTCTTCCCCTCCTCTTCTTCTTTTTCTCCATCTTATTCTCCTTCTTGTTCTTCTTCTTCTTTTTCTTCTTCTTCTTCTTTCTCTTGTACTTCTTCTACTTCTTCTTATTCTTTTTCTTCTTCTTTTACTTCCTATCCATCTTCTTTTTCTTCTTTTGATTCTTCTATTTCTTCCTCTTCATCCACTTCTTCTTCTTCTTCTACTACTCCTTCTTCTTCTTCTTCTTCTTCTACTTGTTCTTCATTGTCATCATCATCTTCTTCTCCTTCTTCTTCTTCATCTTCTTCTTCTTTTGCTTCTTCTCCTTCTCCTTCTTCTTCTTCTTCTTCTATTACTACTACTACTACTACTACTTCTTCTTCCTCTTTTTCTTCTTCTTCTTCTTTA
>JAIUJO010002543.1:40000-45000 GCA_023846275.1 Vanilla planifolia
CATTTTCTTCTTCTTCCTCTTCCTTTCCTTCTTCTTCTTCGTTTTCTTCTTATTCTTCTTCTCCTACTACTTCTTCATCTTTGTTTGCTTCTTCTTCTTTTTCTTCTTCTTCTTATTCTTCTTCTTCCTCATCATCTTCTTCTTCCTCTTCTTCTTCTACATCTTCTTCTTCTTTATTATCATCTTCCTCTTCTTCTTCCACCTCCTCTTCTCCTTCTACAACTTCATCTTCTTCCTCTTCTTCTTCCTCAACTACTACTACTTCTTGTTCTCCTTCATCACCATCTTCTTCTTCTTTTTGTGCATCCTCCTCTTCTTCTTCCTTATCTTCTTTCTCTTCTTCATCCTCTTCGTCTTCTTCTGCCTCTTTTTCTTCATCTTCTTGCTCTTCTTCATCTTCTTCTACTTCTTCTTCTTCGTCTTCTTCTTATTCTTCTTCTTTTACTACTACTTCATCTTCTTCTTCGTATTCTTCTTCGTATTCTTTTTCTTCTTCCTCTTCTTCTACTTCTTCTTGTTCTTTTATTTCTTCTTCTTCTTCTACTTCTTCCTCTTCCTTTTATTCATCCTCTTCTTCCTTTTCTTCTTCTTCTTCTTCTTCTTCATCAATATCTTCTTCTTCTTTAATTTTTTCTTCTTCTTCTTCTACTTATTCCTCTTCTTCTTCCTCTTCCTCTTCCTCTTTTTCTTCTTATTCTTCTTCTTCTTCTTCTTCTTCTTGTTCTTCTCTTCATCATCATCCACTTGTTCTTCCTCCTCTTCCTCTTCCTCTTCTTCTTCTTCCTCTTCACCTTCTTCTTCTCACTCTTTTTCTTCTTCTTTTTTTTATTGTTCTTCTTCTTTATTTTCTTCTTCTTCTTCTTCTTCTTCTTTATCATCTTTTTCTTCTTCTTCTTCTTACTCTTCTTCTTCTTCTACTTTTTCTTCCACTAATACTTCTCACTCTTCTTCTTCTTCTTCTTTTCACCCTTCTTCTTTATTATTTCCTTCTTCTTCTTCTTCTTCTTCTCTTGTCCTCCTTCTTCCTAACCTTCCTCTTCTTCTTCTTCTTCACCTTCTTCTTCATCTTCATCCCTATCCTCTTCTTCTTCTTCTTCTTCCTCTTTTTCTTCTTCCTCCTCCTCTTCTACTTCTTCCTCTTCTTCTCCTTCTTCTTTTTCTTGTTCTTTATCTTGTTCCTGTCCTTCTACCTCCTCTTCCTCTTCTTCTTCTTATTGATCTTCTTCTTCTTCTTATACTACTACTTCTTGTGCTTCTTCTTCTTTTTTGCTTCTTTTCTTCTTCTTCATCTTCTTCTTTTTCTTCTACTTCTTCTTCTTCTCCTTCTTCTCCTTATTCTTCTTCACTTTCTTCAACTTCTTCTACTTATTCTTCTTCTCCCTCTCCTTCTTCTTCTTCCTCTTGTTCTTCTTCTTCCTCCTTCAGTTCTTCTTCTTCTTATTTTTATTCTTATTCTTCTTATTCTTCTTCTTGTTCTAGTTCTTCTTTTTTTCATCTTCAACTTCTCTTCTTTTTTTTCTTCTTCTTCTTCAACTACTACTACTACCTTTTTTTTCTTCTTCTTCTTCTTCTTCTTCTTCTTCTTCTCTTCCTTCTTCTTCTTCTACATAGTAATCATCATCATCTTCTTCTTCTACTTCCTCTTCTTCCATTTCCTTTTCCATTTCTCTTCCTTCACCTCTGCCTACTCTTTTTCTTCTTCTTCTTCTTCTTCTTCATCGTCTTCTTCTTCATCTTCTTTTTCTTCCTCCTCTTCATCTTCTTCTTCTTCTTCTACTACTTTTATTTTCTACTTCTTCGTCTTCTTCTTCTTCTTCTTCTATTACTACTATACTTCTTCCTAATCTTATTCTTCTTCTTCTTCCTCTTCTTCTTTTCTTATTCTTTTTCTTTTTCCACTACTTCTTCTTCTCCTCCATGTTCTATGCCTTCTTTTTCTTCTTTGTTTTCTTCTCCTTCTTCTTCTACTTCTTCTTCTACTTCTTCCTCTTCTTCTTCTTCTTCTTCTTCTTCTTGTTCTTCTTCCTCTTCTTCTTCTCCATCTTTTTCTTCTTCTTTTTCTTCTTCTTCTTCTTCTTCTTCTTCTTCTTCTTCTTCTTCCTCCTCTACTTCTTCTTCTTCTTCCTCCTGCTCTTCTTCTCCTTCTTCTTGCTTTTCTACATCTTCTTCTTCTTCTTCTTCCTCTTCCTCTTCTTCTTCCCCCTCTTCTTCTTCTTCTTCTTCATCTTCTTCATCCTATGCTTCTTCTTCTTCTTCTATCTCTTCTTCTTCTTTTATTCCTTCTTCTTCTTCTTCTTCTTCTTCTTCTTCTTATTCCTCTTTTTCTTCTTCATCATCATCTTCGTCTTCTTCTTCTTCTTCTTCTTCTTGTTCTTGTTCTTGTTCTTGTTCTTGTTCTTCTTCTTCTTATTCCTCTTTTTCTTCTTTTCTTCTTCTTCTTCTTCAACTTCATCTTCTTCTTCTTGTTCTTCTTCTTCTTCTTCTTCTACCTCTTTATCTTACTCTTCCTTTCCTTCTTCTTCTTCTTGTTCTTCATGTTCTTCTTCTTCCTCGTCCTCTCCTTCTTCTTCTTCCTTTTCTTCTTCTTCTTCTTCACCTTCTACTCCTTTTCTTCCTCATCATCTTTGTTTTCTTCTTTTTTCTTTTTCTTCTTATTCTTCTTCTTCCTCATCATCTTCTTCTTCCTCTTCTTGTTCTTCTTCTTCTTTTTCTTCTTCTTCTTCTTCACCATCATCATTATCATGTTCTCCCACCTCCTCTTCTCCATCTTCAACTTCATCTTCTTCCTCTTCCTCTTCCTCATCTTTTTCCTCTACTACTAGTTTTTCTTACTCTCCATCATCATCATCTTCTTCTTCTTCTTCTTTTTCATCTTCTTTTTCTTCTTCTTCCATCTCTACTTCATCCTCTTCTTCTTCCCCTTCTTCTTCCTCTTCTTCATCCTCTTCATCTTCTTCTACCTCCTCTTCTTTTATTCTTCTACTTCTTCTTCTTCTTCTTCCTTTTCTTCTTCTTCTTATTCTTCTACTTCTTCTTCTTCATCTTCTTCTTTTTCTTCCTCTTCTTCTACTTCTTTTAATCTTCTTTGTCTTCTTCTTCCTCTTCCTCGTCTTCATCCTCTTTTTCTTTTTCTTCTTCTTCTTCTTCTTCAATATCTTCTTCATTTTCAATTTCTTCTTCTTCTTCTTCTTCTTCTTCTTCTTCTTCTTCTTCCTCTTCTTCTTCATTCGCTTCTTCTTACCTCCACTTCCTCTTCCTCTTCTTCTTCTTCCTGTTCTCTTACTTCTTCCACTTCTTCTTCTTCTTCTTCTTCTTCTTCTTCTTCTTCTTCTCCTTTTTCTTTTTCTTCTTCTTCTTCTTCTTTATCACATTTTTCTTCTTCTTCCTACCCTTCATCTTCTTCTTTTTCTTCTCCTAATTCTTCTCACTCTTCTTCTCTTTATTATTTCCTTCTTCTTCCTCTTCTTTTTTGCTTCTTCGCCTACTTCTTCTTAAACTTCCTCTTCTTCTTCGTATTCACTCTCTTCTTCTTCTTCTCCTTCTACTTGTTCTTCTTCTTCACCATCTCCATCCTCTTCTTCTTCTTCTTCTTCTTCTTCTTCTTCTTCTTCTTCCTCTTCTTCTTCTTCTTCCTCCTCTTCTCCTTCTTCTTCTTCTTCTCCTTCTTCTTTTACTTCTTCTTCTTCATCATCTTCCTCTTCTTCTACCTCCTTCTCTTGATCATTGTCTTCTTCTTCTTCTTACTAATCTTCTTCTTCTTCATCTTCCTCTTCTACTTCTTGTCCTTCTTCTTCTTATTTTCTTCTTTTTTTCTTCAACTTCTTCTTCTTCTACTTCTTCTTCTTCTTCTTCTCCTTCTTCTTTTTCACTTTCCTCATCTTCTTCTACTTGTTCTTTTTCTTCGTCTTCTTCTTCTACTTCTTCCTCTTGTTCTTCTTCTTCCTCATTCGATTCTTCTTCTTCTTCTTCTTATTCTTCTCCTTCTTCTTGTTCTTCTTTTTTTTCATCTTCACTTCTTCATCTTCGTCATCATCATCATCATATACTTCTTCTTCTTCTTCTTCTTCTTCCAATACTTCTTCTTTTTCTTCTCCTACTTTTTCTTCTTCTTCCTCTTCTTCTCCATCTCCTTCTTCTTCTTCTTCTTCCACATCATCTTCATCTTCTTCTTCTACTTCTTCTTCCTTGTCCTCTGCCTATTCTTTTTCTTCTTCTTCTTGTTCCTCTTCTTCTTCTTCATCTTCTTTTTCTTCTTCCTCTTCTTCTTCTTCTTCATCATCATCATCGTCGTCTTCTTCTACTTCTTCTTCTTCTTCTTCTTCTGCTTCTTCTTTTATTTTATGTTTCTTCTTCTTCTTCTTCTGTCACTTTTTCTTGTTTCTCTTCTGCTACTTTTATTACTACTACTACAACTTCTTCTTCTTAATCTTATTCTTCTTCTTCTTCCACTTCTTCTTCTTCTTATTCTTGTCCTTTTTCCTCTACTTCTGCTTCTCCTTCTTCTTCTTCTTATCGTCCATCTTCAATGCCTTCTTCCTCATCCTCTTCTTCTCCTCCCTCTTTTTCTTCTTCTTTGTCTTCATCTTTTTCTTCTTCTTCTTCTTCTTCTTCTTCTTTCTTTAAATCTTCTTCTTCTTCTATTTCTAACTCTACTTCTTCTCCGTCCTCTTGTTTTTCAACTTCTTCTTCTTCTTCTTCCTCATCCTCTTCTTCTTCTCCCTCTTCTTCTTCTTCTTCTCCCTCTTCTTCTTCTTCTTCTTCTTCTTTTGCTTCTTCTTCTTCATCTTCTTAATCTTCTTCTTTTTCTTCTTTTTCTTCTTCATCTTCTTGTTCTTCTGCTTCTTCTTCCTCTTCTTCTCCTCATTCTTGTTTTTCTTCCTCTTCTTTTTGTCCTTTTTCTTCTTCTTCTTTTTCTCCTCCTCCTACTTCTTCTTCATCTTCATCTTCTTCTTCATCATCTTCTTCTTCTGTTTCTTCTTCTTCTCCTTCATCTGCTTCTA
>JAIUJO010002543.1:75000-77500 GCA_023846275.1 Vanilla planifolia
TTCTCCTCTTTTTACTCCTACTCCTTCTTCTTCATGTTCTTCTCTTCCTTTTTCTTCTCCTTCTTCTTCTTCTCCTACTCATTCTTCTTCTTCTGCTTCCCCTTCTTCCTCTTCTTCTTCTTCTTCTTCTTCTTTTACTTCTTCTTCTTCTTCCACTTCTCCTTTTGCTTCTCCTTCTTCTTCTTCTTCTCCTTCTCCTTCTTCTTCTTCTCCTTCTTCTCCTTCTTCTTCTTCTTCTTCTTGTCCTTCGTCTCCGTCTTCTTCTTCTCTTTCTTCTTCCTCTTCTCCTCCTTCTCCTTCTCCTTCTCTTTCTTCTTCTTCTATTACTACTTTTTCATCTTCTACTTCTTCTACTTCTTCTTCTCCTTCTTCTTCCACTTCTTCCCCTTCTTCTTCTTCTCCTTCTTCCTCTTCTTCTTCTTCTTCTTTCTCTTCTTCTTCTTCTTCTCCATCTCATTCTTCTCCTCCTCCTTCATCTTCTGCTCCTTGTTCTTCGTCTTCATCTTTTTCTTCTTCTTCTACTTCTTCTTTTTCTTCTTCTTCTGTCTATTCTTCTATTTCTCCTTCTTCTTCTTCTTCTTTGTCTTCTTCTTCTTCTTCTCCTTCTTCTTCTTCTTCTTCTTCTTCTCGTTTTTCTTCTCCTTTGTCTGCTTCTTCAACTTCTTCTTCTTCTTCTTCTTCTTCTTCTTCTTCTCTTCCTCCATCTCCCCCTCTTTTTTCTTCTCCTCCTTCTTCTCCTTCTCCTTCTTCTCCTTCTTCTCCATCTTCTTCTTCTTCTTCTTCTTTTCTCTTCTTATCCTTCTTCCTCTCCTTCTTCTTCTTGTCCTTCTTCTTCTTCTTCTCTTTCTTCTTCTCCTTCTTCTTCTCCTTCTTCTTCTCCTTCATCTTCTTCTACTCCTTCTAATTCTTCTCCATCATCTTGTTCTACTTTTTGTTCTTCTTCTTCTGCTTGCCCTTCTTCTTCTTCTGCTGCTTCTTCTTCTTCTTCTTCTCCTTCTTTTACTTCGTCTTCTTCTCCTTCTCCTTCTTCTTCTTCTTCTCCTCTTTCTTCTCCATCTTCGTCTTTTTGTTCTGCTTGTCCTTCTCCTTTTTCTTCTTCTTCTTCTTACCCTCCTCCTCCTGCTCCAGCTTCTTCTTCTTCTTCTTCTTCTTCTTCTTCTTCTCCTTCTTCTTTTTCTTCTTCTTCTCCTTCTCCTTCTACTTCTCCTTCTTCTTCTTCTTCTTCTTCTTCTTCTTCTTCTTCTCCTTCTTCTTCTTCTTCTTCTTCTCCTTTGCTTCTACATCTTCTTCTTGTTCTCCTTCTTCTTCTTGTTCTCCTTCTCCTTCTTCTTCTTCTTCTTCTTCTTCTTCTTCTCCTTCTCCTTCTTCTCCTCATTTTTTTTCTCCTTCCTCTTCTTCTTCCCTTTCTTCTTCTTCTTCTTCACCTTCTTCTTCTCCTCCTTCTCTACCTCCTTCTTCTTCTTCTTCTTCTTCGTCTTCTTCTTCTTCTTCTTCTTCTTGTACATCTTCTCATTCTTCTTCTCTTCTCTTTCCTCTTCATCTTCTTCTCCTTCTTCATCTTTTTCTTCCACTTCTTCATCATCTCCATCTTCTTCTCCATCTTCTCTTTCTTCTCCTTCTCCTCCTTTTTCTCCTGCTACTTCTTCTCCATCTTCTTCTTCATTTACATATTCTTCTTCTTCTTCTTCTCCTTCTTCTTCTTCATCTTCTTCTCCTTCTTCTTCCCCTGCTTCTTCCTTTTCTTCTTCTTCTCCTACTTCTTCCTCTTCTTAATCTTCTTCTTGTTCTTCTTGTTCATCTTCCTCTTCTTCTTCTCCTACTTCTTCTCTTTCATCTTCTTCTTCTTCTCCTTCTTCTTCTCCTTCTCCATCTTCTTGTTCTTGTTCTTGTTCTTCTTCCTCTTCTCCTTCTTTTACTTCTTCTTCTTCTTCTCCTTCTTCTTCTACTTCTTCTTCTTCTACTTCTACTTCTACTTCTTCTTCTCCTCCTCCTTCTTCTTATTCTTCTTCTTCTCCTTCTCCTTCTTCCGCTTCTCCTTCTTCTTCTTCTTCTCCTTTTTCTTCTACATCTTCTTTTTCTTCTTCTTCTTATTATTATTCTTATTCTTATTCTTATTCTTCTTGTTCTTCTTCCTTTTGTTCTTCATTTTATTCCTCTTCTTTTTCTCTTCTTCTTCCTCTTCTACTTCTTCTCTTTGTTCTTCTTCTTTTATGTCTTCTTTTTCTTCTTCATCTTCTTGTTGTTCTTCACCTTCTTCTTTTTCTTTTCTTCTTCTTTTACTTCTACTTCTAATTCTTCTTCTTCTTCCTCCTCCTCTTTTTCTTCTTCCTCATCCTCTTTTTCTTCTTCCTCGCCCCTTCACCTTCTTCTTCTTCTTCAATTATTTTCTTTTTTTTTCTTTTTCTTCTTCTTCTACCTTTTCTTCTTCTTCTTCCTCTTCTCCATTTTTTTTCCTTCTTCGTCTTCCTCTTGCTCTTCATCATCTTCTTCTTCTTCTACT
>JAIUJO010002543.1:95000-97500 GCA_023846275.1 Vanilla planifolia
TCTTCTACTTCTTCTACTTCTTCTTCTTCTCCTTCTTCTTCCACTTCTTCCCCTTCTTCTTCTTCTCCTTCTTCCTCTTCTTCTTCTTCTTCTTTCTCTTCTTCTTCTTCTTCTCCATCTCATTCTTCTCCTCCTCCTTCATCTTCTGCTCCTTGTTCTTCGTCTTCATCTTTTTCTTCTTCTTCTACTTCTTCTTTTTCTTCTTCTTCTTCTGCCTATTCTTCTCTTTCTCCTTCTTCTTCTTCTTCTTTGTCTTCTTCTTCTTCTTCTCCTTCTTCTTCTTCTTCTTCTTCTTCTCGTTTTTCTTCTCCTTTGTCTGCTTCTTCAACTTCTTCTTCTTCTTCTTCTTCTTCTTCTTCTTCTTCTCTTCCTCCATCTCCCCCTCTTTTTTCTTCTCCTCCTTCTTCTCCTTCTCCTTCTTCTCCTTCTTCTCCATCTTCTTCTTCTTCTTCTTCTTCTTTTCTCTTCTTATCCTTCTTCCTCTCCTTCTTCTTCTTGTCCTTCTTCTTCTTCTTCTCTTTCTTCTTCTCCTTCTTCTTCTCCTTCTTCTTCTCCTTCATCTTCCTCTACTCCTTCTAATTCTTCTCCATCATCTTGTTCTCCTTTTTGTTCTTCTTCTTCTGCTTGCCCTTCTTCTTCTTCTGCTGCTTCTTCTTCTTCTTCTTCTCCTTCTTTTACTTCGTCTTCTTCTCCTTCTCCTTCTTCTTCTTCTTCTCCTCTTTCTTCTCCATCTTCGTCTTTTTGTTTTCCTTGTCCTTCTCCTTTTTCTTCTTCTTCTTCTTACCCTCCTCCTCCTGCTCCAGCTTCTTCTTCTTCTTCTTCTTCTTCTTCTTCTTCTCCTTCTTCTTTTTCTTCTTCTTCTCCTTCTCCTTCTACTTCTCCTTCTTCCTCTTCTTTTTCTTCTTCTTCTTCTTCTCCTTCTTCTTCTTCTTCTTCTTCTCCTTTGC
Organism: Vanilla planifolia; assembly: GCA_023846275.1. NCBI lineage: Eukaryota > Viridiplantae > Streptophyta > Magnoliopsida > Asparagales > Orchidaceae > Vanilla > Vanilla planifolia. Next base: position 95,948 of record JAIUJO010002543.1, read on the forward strand.
TTCTACATCTTCTTCTTGTTCTCCTTCTTCTTCTTGTTCTCCTTCTCCTTCTTCTTCTTCTTCTTCTTCTTCTTCTTCTCCTTCTCCTTCTTCTCCTCATTTTTTTTCTCCTTCCTCTTCTTCTTCCCTTTCTTCTTCTTCTTCTTCACCTTCTTCTTCTCCTCCTTCTCTACCTCCTTCTTCTTCTTCTTCTTCTTCGTCTTCTTCTTCTTCTTCTTCTTCTTCTTGTACATCTTCTCCTTCTTCTTCTCTTCTCTTTCCTCTTCATCTTCTTCTCCTTCTTCATCTTTTTCTTCCACTTCTTCATCATCTCCATCTTCTTCTCCATCTTCTCTTTCTTCTCCTTCTCCTCCTTTTTCTCCTGCTACTTCTTCTCCATCTTCTTCTTCATTTACATATTCTTCTTCTTCTTCTTCTCCTTCTTCTTCTCCATCTTCTTCTCCTTCTTCTTCCCCTGCTTCTTCCTTTTCTTCTTCTTCTCCTACTTCTTCCTCTTCTTAATCTTCTTCTTGTTCTTCTTGTTCATCTTCCTCTTCTTCTTCTCCTACTTCTTCTCTTTCATCTTCTTCTTCTTCTCCTTCTTCTTCTCCTTCTCCATCTTCTTGTTCTTGTTCTTGTTCTTCTTCCTCTTCTCCTTCTTTTACTTCTTCTTCTTCTTCTCCTTCTTCTTCTACTTCTTCTTCTTCTACTTCTACTTCTACTTCTTCTTCTCCTCCTCCTTCTTCTTATTCTTCTTCTTCTCCTTCTCCTTCTTCCGCTTCTCCTTCTTCTTCTTCTTCTCCTTTTTCTTCTACATCTTCTTTTTCTTCTTCTTCTTATTATTATTCTTATTCTTATTCTTATTCTTCTTGTTCTTCTTCCTCTTGTTCTTCATTTTATTCCTCTTCTTTTTCTCTTCTTCTTCCTCTTCTACTTCTTCTCTTTGTTCTTCTTCTTTTATGTCTTCTTTTTCTTCTTCATCTTCTTGTTGTTCTTCACCTTCTTCTTTTTCTTTTCTTCTTCTTTTACTTCTACTTCTAATTCTTCTTCTTCTTCCTCCTCCTCTTTTTCTTCTTCCTCATCCTCTTTTTCTTCTTCCTCGCCCCTTCACCTTCTTCTTCTTCTTCAATTATTTTCTTTTTTTTTCTTTTTCTTCTTCTTCTACCTTTTCTTCTTCTTCTTCCTCTTCTCCATTTTTTTTCCTTCTTCGTCTTCCTCTTGCTCTTCATCATCTTCTTCTTCTTCTACTATTACTAATTATTCTTCAGCTTTTTCTTTTGCTTTTTCTTCAACTTCTTCTACTACATCTTTTTCTTTTTCATGTTTTTCTACTTATTTTTTCTTCTTCCTCTTGTTCTTCTCCATCTTTGTTTTCATCATCATCTTCTTCTTCTTATTCTTCTTCTTATTCTTCTTCTTCTTCTTCTTCTTTTTGTTCTTCCTCCTCCTCTTCATCTTTTTCTCATTCTTCCTACTATTCTTCTTCTTCTTCTTCTTCTTCTTCTTCTTCTACTTCTTCTTCTTCTTCTTCTTCTTCTTGGTCTTCTTCTTCTTCTTCTTCTTCTTCTTCTTCT
>JAIUJO010002543.1:102500-107632 GCA_023846275.1 Vanilla planifolia
TCTTCTCCTTCTTCTCCTTCTTCATCTTGTTCTTCTTCTTCTTCTTCTTCATCTTCTTCTTCTTCTTCTCTTCTGCTTCTTCTTCCTCTTCTTTTCCTTCTTCTTCATCTCCTTCTTCCTCTTCTTCTTCTTCCTGCTCTTCTTCTCATTCATCTTCTCCTTCTTCTACATCTCCTTCTTCTCCTCCTCCTTCATCTTCATCTCCTTCTTCTCCTTCTTCTTCTACTTCTCCTTCTTCTTTTCTCCTTCTCCTCCTTCTTCTCTTTCTTCTTGTCCTTCTTCTTCTTCTTCTCCTCCTCCTTCTTCTCTTTCACCCTTTTGCTTTCCCTTATTCTCCTTCTTCTTCTTCTTCTTCTTCCCCCTTCTTCTTCTTCTTCTTGTTCTTCCTCTTCATCTTCTCCATCTTCTTTCTCTTCTTCTTCTTCTTCTTCTTCTTCTTCTTCTTCTTCTTCTGCTTCTTCTTCTCCGTCTCCTTCTTCTACTACTACTACTTCTTCTTCTTCTTCTTCATCTTGTGCTTCTTCTACTTCCTTTAATTCTTCCTCTTTATCTTCCTCTTCTTTTTCTTCTTCTTCAACTTCTTCTTCTTCTTCGGCCTCTTTCGCTTTTTCTTCTTTTGTCTCCTTCTTCTCCTTCTTCTCCTTCTTCTTATTTCTTCTTTTTTTTCTTCTTCTTCTTTTTCTTCCTCTTCTTCTCCTTCTTCTTCTTCTTCTCCTTATTCTTCTTCTTTTTCTTCTTCTTCTACTTCTTTCTTCTTCTTCTTCTTCTTCTTCTTGTTCTTCGTCTTCTTCTTCTTCTTCTTCTTCTTCTTCTTCTTCTTCTTCGTGTTCTTCTTCTTCTTCTTCTTCTTCTACTTCGTCTTCTACTTCTTCTTCTTCTTCTTCTTCTTCTTCTTCTTCTTCTCCTTCTTCTGCTTCTTCCCCTTCTTCTTCTTCTTCTTCTTCTTCTTTTTCTCCTTCTTCTTCTCCTTCTTCTTCTCCTTCTTGTTTCTCCTTCTTCTCCTTCTCCTTCATCTTCTTCTGCTCCCTTCTATTTCGTCTCCTTCTTCTTGTTCTTTTTTTTTGTTCTACTTCTTCTTCTGCTTGCCCTTTTTCTTCTTCCTACTGCTTCTTCTTCTGCTTCTCCTACTTCTGCATCTACTTCTCCTTCTCATTCTTCGACTTCTTCTCCTTCTCCTTCTTCTCCATCTTCTTCTTGTTCTTCTCCTTGTCCTTCTTCTCTTTCTTCTTCTTGTTCTTCTTCTTCTTCACTTCTCCTTTTTCTTATTCTTCTTCTCCTCCTCCTCCGCCTTCTTCTTCTTCTTATCCATCTTCGTTTTCTTCTTCTTCTCCTTCTCCTTCTTCTTCTCCTTCTTCTTCTACTTCTTCTTCTTCTCCTTCTTCTTATTCTTCTTCTTCATCACCTTCTTCTTCGTCTTGTTGTTCTTCTTCTTCTCCTTCTTCTTCTTCTTCTTCTTCTACTTCTTCTTCTTCTTCTTCTTCTTCTTCTTTTCCTCCTTCTCCTTCTTCTCCTTCTCCTTCTTCATCTCCTTCCTCTTCTTCTTCTCATTCTTCTTCTTCTTCTTCCTTCTTCACCTTCTTCTTCTCCTTCTTCTCCTCCATCTTCTTCTTCTTTTTCTTCTTCGTCTTCTACATCTTCTCCTTCATATTCTTCTTCTCTTTCCTCTTCTTCTTCTTCTCCTTCTTCATCTTCTTCTTCCACTTCTTCATCTTCTCCTTCTTCTTCTTCATCTTGTCTTTCTCCTCCTTCTTCCTCCTCTTTCTTTTTCTTCTCCTACTTATTCTTCTCCATCTTCTTCTTCTCTTCAATATTCTTCTTCTTCTTCCTCTCCTTCCTCTTCTTCCTTCTTCTTCTCCTTCTTCTGCTGCTTCTTTCTTTTCTTCTTATTCTCCTTCTTCTTCTTCCTCCTCTAGTTCTTGTTCTTCTTGTTCATCTACTTCTCCTTCTTCTCCTTCTTCCTTCCTCATCATCTTCTTCTCTTTCTTCTTCTTCTTCTTCTTCTTCTTCTTCTTCTTCTTCTCCTCCTTCTTGTTCTTCTTCTTCTTCCTCTTTTTCTTCTTCTTCTTCTTCTTCTTCTTCTTCTTCTTCTCCTTCTTCTCCTTCTTCTTCTTCTTCTTCTTCTTCTCCTTCTTCGTACTCTTCCTCTTCTTTACTTCTTCTTCTCCTTCTTCTTCTTCTTCTCTTCTTCTTCTTCTTCTTCTCTTTCTTCATCTTCTCCATCTTCTTCTTCTTCTTCCTCCTCTCTCTTCTTCTTCTTCTCATTCTTCTTCTCCTTCTTCTTCACCTTCTTCTTGTCCTTCTTCTTCTCGTTCTTCTTCTCCTTCTTCTTCTTGTTTTTCATCTTCTTCTTCTTCCTCTTCTTCTTCTTCTTCTCCTTCTTCTTCTCCTTCTCCTTCTTCTCCTCTTTTTACTCCTACTCCTTCTTCTTCATGTTCTTCTCTTCCTTTTTCTCTTCTCCTTCTTCTTCTTCTCCTACTCATTGTTCTTCTTCTGCTTCCCCCTTCTTCCTCTTCTTCTTCTTCTTCTTCTTCTTTTTACTTCTTCTTCTTCTTCCACTTCTCCTTTTGCTTCTCCTTCTTCTTCTTCTTCTCCTTCTCCTTCTTCTTCTTCTCCTTCTTCTCCTTCTTCTTCTTCTTCTTCTTGTCCTTCGTCTCCGTCTTCTTCTTCTCTTTCTTCTTCCTCTTCTCCTCCTTCACCTTCTCCTTCTCTCTTCTTCTTCTTCTATTACTACTTTTTCATCTTCTACTTCTTCTACTTCTTCTTCTCCTTCTTCTTCCACTTCTTCCCCTTCTTCTTCTTCTCCTTCTTCCTCTTCTTCTTCTTCTTCTTTCTCTTCTTCTTCTTCTTCTCCATCTCATTCTTCTCCTCCTCCTTCATCTTCTGCTCCTTGTTCTTCGTCTTCATCTTTTTCTTCTTCTTCTACTTCTTCTTTTTCTTCTTCTTCTTCTGTCTATTCTTCTCTTTCTCCTTCTTCTTCTTCTTCTTTGTCTTCTTCTTCTTCTTCTCCTTCTTCTTCTTCTTCTTCTTCTTCTCGTTTTTCTTCTCCTTTGTCTGCTTCTTCAACTTCTTCTTCTTCTTCTTCTTCTTCTTCTTCTTCTCTTCCTCCATCTCCCCCTCTTTTTTCTTCTCCTCCTTCTTCTCCTTCTCCTTCTTCTCCTTCTTCTCCATCTTCTTCTTCTTCTTCTTCTTCTTCTTCTTCTTTTCTCTTCTTATCCTTCTTCCTCTCCTTCTTCTTCTTGTCCTTCTTCTTCTTCTTCTCTTTCTTCTTCTCCTTCTTCTTCTCCTTCTTCTTCTCCTTCATCTTCTTCTACTCCTTCTAATTCTTCTCCATCATCTTGTTCTCCTTTTTGTTCTTCTTCTTCTGCTTGCCCTTCTTCTTCTTCTGCTGCTTCTTCTTCTTCTTCTTCTCCTTCTTTTACTTCGTCTTCTTCTCCTTCTCCTTCTTCTTCTTCTTCTCCTCTTTCTTCTCCATCTTCGTCTTTTTGTTCTGCTTGTCCTTCTCCTTTTTCTTCTTCTTCTTCTTACCTCTCCTCCTCCTGCTCCAGCTTCTTCTTCTTCTTCTTTCCTTCTTCTTCTTCTTCTCCTTCTTCTTTTTCTTCTTCTTCTCCTTCTCCTTCTACTCTCTTCTCTTCTTCTTCTTCTTCTTCTTCTTCTTCTTCTTCTTCTCTTCTTCTATCTTCTTCTTCTTCTTCTTCTCCTTTGCTTCTACATCTTCTTCTTGTTCTCCTTCTTCTTCTTGTTCTCCTTCTCCTTCTTCTTCTTCTTCTTCTTCTTCTTCTTCTCCTTCTCCTTCTTCTCCTCATTTTTTTTCTCCTTCCTCTTCTTCTTCCCTTTCTTCTTCTTCTTCTTCACCTTCTTCTTCTCCTCCTTCTCTACCTCCTTCTTCTTCTTCTTCTTCTTCGTCTTCTTCTTCTTCTTCTTCTTCTTCTTGTACATCTTCTCATTCTTCTTCTCTTCTCTTTCCTCTTCATCTTCTTCTCCTTCTTCATCTTTTTCTTCCACTTCTTCATCATCTCCATCTTCTTCTCCATCTTCTCTTTCTTCTCCTTCTCCTCCTTTTTCTCCTGCTACTTCTTCTCCATCTTCTTCTTCATTTACATATTCTTCTTCTTCTTCTTCTCCTTCTTCTTCTTCATCTTCTTCTCCTTCTTCTTCCCCTGCTTCTTCCTTTTCTTCTTCTTCTCCTACTTCTTCCTCTTCTTAATCTTCTTCTTGTTCTTCTTGTTCATCTTCCTCTTCTTCTTCTCCTACTTCTTCTCTTTCATCTTCTTCTTCTTCTCCTTCTTCTTCTCCTTCTCCATCTTCTTGTTCTTGTTCTTGTTCTTCTTCCTCTTCTCCTTCTTTTACTTCTTCTTCTTCTTCTCCTTCTTCTTCTACTTCTTCTTCTTCTACTTCTACTTCTACTTCTTCTTCTCCTCCTCCTTCTTCTTATTCTTCTTCTTCTCCTTCTCCTTCTTCCGCTTCTCCTTCTTCTTCTTCTCCTTTTTCTTCTACATCTTCTTTTTCTTCTTCTTCTTATTATTATTCTTATTCTTATTCTTATTCTTCTTGTTCTTCTTCCTCTTGTTCTTCATTTTATTCCTCTTCTTTTTCTCTTCTTCTTCCTCTTCTACTTCTTCTCTTTGTTCTTCTTCTTTTATGTCTTCTTTTTCTTCTTCATCTTCTTGTTGTTCTTCACCTTCTTCTTTTTCTTTTTCTTCTTCTTTTACTTCTACTTCTAATTCTTCTTCTTCTTCCTCCTCCTCTTTTTCTTCTTCCTCATCCTCTTTTTCTTCTTCCTCGCCCCTTCACCTTCTTCTTCTTCTTCAATTATTTTCTTTTTTTTTCTTTTTCTCTTCTTCTACCTTTTCTTCTTCTTCTTCCTCTTCTCCATTTTTTTTCCTTCTTCGTCTTCCTCTTGCTCTTCATCATCTTCTTCTTCTTCTACTATTACTAATTATTCTTCAGCTTTTTCTTTTGCTTTTTCTTCAACTTCTTCTACTACATCTTTTTCTTTTTCATGTTTTTCTACTTATTTTTTCTTCTTCCTCTTGTTCTTCTCCATCTTTGTTTTCATCATCATCTTCTTCTTCTTATTCTTCTTCTTATTCTTCTTCTTCTTCTTCTTCTTTTTGTTCTTCCTCCTCCTCTTC
>JAIUJO010001982.1:0-2500 GCA_023846275.1 Vanilla planifolia
CATCATCATCTTCTCATTCTCCTTCTCCTTTTTCTTTGTCTCGTATTCGTCTTCATCACCATCTTCTTCTTCTTCTTCTTCTTCTCCTTCTGCTTCTTCTTTCTGTACTTCTTCTTCTTCTTCTATTGCTTCTTCTTCTTTGTCTTTAATTCTTCTTCTTCTTCTTCTTCTTCTTCTTCTTCTTTGCCATCTTCTTCACCTTCTTCTTCTTCTTCTACTTCTTCTTCTTCTTCTTCTTCTACTTCTTCTGCTTCTTCTTCTTCCTATTATTCTTCTACTTCTCTTCTTCTTCTTCATTACCTTCCTCTTCTTCTTCTTCTTCTTCCTCTTATTCTTCTTCTTCCTCGTCATCTTCCTCTTCTTCCTCTTCTTCTTTTCTTCTTCTTCATCTTTATTATACTCTTCTTCTTCTTTTTCTTCTTCTTCTTCTTCTTCTTCTTCTTCCTCATCTTCTTCTACTCATTCTTTTTCTTGTTCTTCTTCTTTCTCTTCCTCTTTTTCTTCATCATCATCATCATCATCATCATCATCATCATCATCTTCTTCTTCTTATTCTTCTACTTCTTCTTTCTCATCTACTTCTTCTTCTTCTTCTTCTTCTTCTTCGTCTTCTTCTTCTTCTTCTTCTTCTTCTTTGTCTTCTTCTTGGTCTTCTTCTTCTTCTTCTTCCTCTTCTTCTTATTCTTTATCATCTTCTTCTTTTTATCCTTCTTCTTCAACTTCCTCTACTACTTCTTCTTCTTCTTCTTCTTTTGCTTCATCACCTACTTCTTTTTCTTCTTCTTTTTCTTCTTCTTCTTCTTCTTCTTCTTCATCTTCTTGGTTTTCTTTTTCTTCTTCTTCTACTACTTTTTCTTCTTCCTCTTCTTCTTCTTATTCTTCTTCTTCTTCTTCCTCTTCCTCTTCTTCTAGTTCTTAGTTTACTTCTTCTTCTTCTTCTTCTTCTTCTTCTAATTCTTCTTCTTCTTCTTTTTCCTTTTGTTCTTCTTCTTCTCCTCTTCTTCCTCTTCTTCTTTTCTTGTTCTTCATCATCATTATCCTCTTCTTGTTCTTTTTCTTCTTCTTCTTCTTTTCTTGTTCTTCCTCGTCTTCTTCTACTTCTTCTTCTTCATCTTCTTCTTCATATTTTTCTTGTTCTACTTCCTCTTCATTTTTTTTTTCTTCTTCTTCTTCTTCTTTGTCATCTTCTTCTACTACTTATTATTATTATTATTATTCTACTTCTTTTACTTCTTCTACTTCTTCTTCCTTTTCTTTTTTTGTTCTTCTTCTTCTTTTTCTTCCTACTCTTCTTCTTCTTCCCTCCTCCTCTCTTCTTCTTCTTCACTTCTTCATCATCATCATCATCTTCTTCTTCTTCTTTTTCTTCTTCTTCTTCTTCTTCTTCTTCTTCTTCTACTTGTTCTTCTTCTTCTTCCACTTCTTCTTCCTCTTCCTCTTTTTCATCCTCCTTTTCCTCTTCCTCTTCTTCTTCTTTTCTTCTTCTTCTTCTTCATCTCCTTTTTCTTCCTCTTCTTCTTCTTCTTCTTCTTCATCTTCTTCTTCTTCTTCTTCTTCTTCTTCGTCTTTATCCTCTTCTTCCTTACCTTCCTCTTCTTCTTCTTCCTTTTCTTCTTCTTCTTCTTCTTCTTTTTCGACATCTTTTTCTTCTTTTTCCACTTCTTCTACTTCTTCTTTCTTCCTTTTCTTTCACTTCTTCGACTTCTTCTTCTTCTTCCTCTCCTTCCTCTTTATCTTCTTTTTCTTCTTCTTCTTATTCTTTTTCTTTTTTCTTTTCATCTTCTTTTTGTTCTTCTTTATATTCCTCCTCTTCTTCCTCTTTTTCTTCTTCTTCTTCTTACTCTTTTTCTTTTTCTTCTTCTTCTTCTTGTTCTTCCACTTCTTCCACTTATTCCAATTCTAATTCTTCTTCTTCTTCCTCTTTTTCCTCTTCTTATTGTTATTCTTTTTCTTAAACTTCTTCAACATCATCATCTTTTTCTTCTTCTTCTTCTTCTTCTTCTAGTACTACCAACTTCCTCTTCTTTTTTTCCTTTTAATCTTCTTCTTCTTCTTCTCCTTCAACTTCATCTCCTTCTACTTCTTCTTCTTCTTCTCCTCCTTCTGCTTCTTCTTCTTCTTCTACCTCTTCTTCATCTTCTTCTTCTTCTTCATCATCTTCTTATTCTTCTTCGTTTTCTTTTTCTTCATCTTCTTCTTCTTCTTCCTTTTCTTCTTCCTCTTTTTCTTCTTCTTCTTCTTCTTCTTCTTCATCTTCTTCTTCTTCTTCTTGTCCTTCTGCTTCTTCTTATTCTTCTTATTCTTCTTCTTCTCCTTCTTCTTCCTCTTCTTCTTCTTCTTCTTCTTCTTCTTCTTCTTCGTCTACTTGTTATTTTTCTTCGTCTTCTTCTTCTTCTTTTTCTTTCTTCTTCTTCTTGTTCTTCTTGCTCTTCTTCTTCTTCTTCTTCTTCCTCCTCCTCCAGCTCTTCTTCTTCTTCTTCTTTCTCCTCTTATACTTATA
>JAIUJO010001982.1:45000-47500 GCA_023846275.1 Vanilla planifolia
ATTTACTTCTGCTTCTTCTTGTTCTTCTGCATCTTCTCCTTCTTCTTCTTCTTCTTCTTCTTCGTCTTCCTCTTCCCCTTCCTCATCTTCTTCTTCTTCTTCTTCTTTTTCATCTTTTTCATCTTCTTCTTCTTCTTCATCTCCTACTTCTTCTTTTTCATCATCGTCATCATCTTCTTCTTCTTCTTCTTCTTCTTCTTCTTCTTCTTCTTCTTTTTATTCTTCTTCTGCATCTTCTTTTTATTCTTCTTCTGGTTCTTATTCCACTTGTTCCTCTTATTCCTCCAATTCTTCTTCTTCCTTTCCTCATCTTCTTCTCCTTCTTCTTCTTCTTCCTCTTCTTCTTCTTCTTCTCATTCTTCCTCTCCTTCTCCTTCTTCTTCTTCTTCTTCTTCTTCTTCTTCTTCTCCTTCTTCTTCTTCTAATTCTACTTCGCCTTCTACCAATTCTCCTTCTTCTTCTTCTTCTTCTCCTCCCTGTTCTTCATCATCATCTTCTTCTTGTTCTTCTTCTTTTTTTTCTTCTTCTTCGTCTTCTTCTACTACTCGTTTTTCCTCTTCTTCTTCATCTTCTTCATCTTCATCATCTTCTTCCTCTTTTTGTACTTGTTTTTCATCTTCTTCTTCTACTTCTTCAACCTCATCTTGCTCCTCCACTTCCTCTTCTTCTTCTTCTTCTTCTTCATGTTCTTCTTCTCCTCCTCCTTCTCCTTCTTCTTCTTCTTCTTCATTTTCTACTCCTTTCAATTCTTCCTCTTCTTCTTCTTCTTCTTCTTCTTCTCTTTCTTCTTCATCTTCCTTTTCTTCTTCTTCTTCTTCTTCTTTTTCTTCTTCTTCTTATTCTTATTCTTCTTATTATTATTCTTCTTCTTCTTCTTATTTTCTCTCTTCTTCTCCTTCTCCCTCTTCTTCTTTTCTTCTTCTGCTTCTTCTTCTTCTTTTTTTCTTCTTGTTCTTGTTCTTTTTCTACTCGCCCTTCTTCTTCTTTTTCTTCTCCATCTCCTTCTTCTTCTTTCACTTCTCCTCCTTCTTCTCTTTTTTCTCCTTCTTCCTCTTCCCGATATTCTTCTTATTCTTCTTCTTCTTCTTCTTCTTCCTCTTCTTCTTCTTCTTCTTCCTGTTCTTCTTCTACTGCTGCTACTACTGCTTCTTGTTCTCGTTCTTCTTCTTCTTCTTTAACTTCTTCTCCTACTCCTTGTTCTCCTACTTCTTCTTCTTCTTCCTCTTCGTCATCATCTCATCATCTTCTTCTTCTTCTTCTTATTCTCCTTCTCCTTCTTCTAATTCTACTTCCACTCCATTCTTCTTCTTCTTCATCTTCTTCTCCTTCATCTTCTTCATAAACTTCTTCTTATTTGTCATCATCATCATCTTCTTCTTCTACTACTTTTAATTCTTCTTCTCCTACTTCTTCTTTTTCTGCTTCTTCTTCTTCTTCTACTACTTCTTCTCCTCCTTCTCCTCCTTCTTCTCCATATTCTTCTTCTTCTTCTTCTTCTTCTTCATTTGCTTCTTCTTCTTCCTCCTCTTCTTCATTTTCTTCCTCTCCTTCTTCTTCATTGTCCTCCTCTTCTTCCTCCTCATCCACTTTCTTCATCTTTTTCTTCTTATTTTTCTTCTTTTTCTTCTTCTTCTTCTTCTCCTACTTATTCTTCCTCTTCTTTGTCATCATCATCATCATCTTCTTCTTCTTCTACTTCTTCTTCTTCTTTCTCTATTTTTTATTCTTGTTCTTCTTCTACTTCTACTTCTTCTCCTTGTTCTTCTCCTTCTTCTTCTTCTTCTTCTTCTTCTTCTTACACTTCTTCTTCTTCTTTTTCTTCTTCTTCTACATCTTCTTCTAATTAATATTGTTATTCTTCTTCTTTTTCTTCTTCTTCTTCTTCTTCTTCTTCTTCATCTCTTCCTCTTAATCTTATTCTTCTTCTTCTTCTTTTTTAACTTCTCCCATTTCTTCTTCTTTAACTTCTCCTTCTTTTTGTTTTTCTTCAACTTCTTCTTGTTCTTCTTCTTCTTCTAGTTCTTCTTCTTCTTTTTCTTCTTCTTCTTCTCCTTCTTCTTCTTCTCCTTTTTCTTCTTCTTCTTCTTCTTCCTCCTTTTCTTCCTCTTCTTCTTCTTATTCTTTTTCTTCTTTTCTTCTTCTTCTACTTCTTTCTGTGCTTCTTCTTCTCCTTCTTCTTCTTCTTCTTCTTCCTCTTGCTCTCCTTCTTCTTCTTCTTCATTCTCATTGTTTTATTCTACTTCATCTTTTTCATATTCATCTTCTACTTCAAATTCTTCTTCTTCTTCTTCTTCTACCTCCTCCTCTTATTCTTCTTCCTACTATTCTTCCTCTTCTTCTTCTTCTACTACTTCTTCTTCTTCTTGTTCTTCTTTTTCTTCTTTTTCATCATCTATTTCAACTTCTTCTGCTTCTTCTTGATGTTCTTCTCCTTCTTCTTCTTCTTCTTCTTCTTCTTCTTCTACTTCATCATCATCATCATCATCATCATCTTCTTCTT
>JAIUJO010001982.1:80000-82500 GCA_023846275.1 Vanilla planifolia
CGTTAACTATCTTCATCTTTTGCTTCTAGTTCTTCTTTTTCTCATTCTTCTTCTTCATTCTACTTTTTCTCCTTCTTTTTCTTCTACTTCTTCTTCTTCTTCTACTACTACTAGTACTACTTCTTCTCCTTCTTCCTCTTGTACTACTTGTTCTTCTTTTTCTTCTCCTTCTACTTCTTCACCTACTACTTCTTCTTCTGTTGCTACTTCATCTTCTTCTTCTTTTACTTCTTCTCCTCTTTCTTCTTCTTCTTCTTCTTCTTCTCCTCCTCCTCCTTTTTCTTAATCTTCTTCTCATTCTGCTCCTCCTTCTCCTTCTTCTTTATCTTCTATTTCTCTTCTTCTTTTTCTTCCTCTTCTTCTTCTTCTTCTTCTCCATCTTCTTCTCCTTATTATACTTCTTCTTTTCCTTCTTCCCTTCTTCTTCTTCTTCTTCTTATAGATCTTCTTCTTACTCTTCTTCTTCATCTTCTTCTCCTTCTTCTTCTTCTCCATCTTATTCTTCATCTTCTTCTCCTTCTTCTTCTTCTTCTTCTACTACTTTTTTTTTCTTCTTCTTCTTCTCCCTCTTCTTCTTCTTCGTCTTCTTCTTCTTTTCCTTCCTCTCCTTTCCCTTCTACTTCTTCTTTTTCTTCTTCTTTTAATTCTTCTTCCTCCTTTACTTCTTCTAGTTTTTCTTCTTCTTCTTCCTCTTCTTCTTATTCTTTTAATCCTTCCCCTTCTTCTTCTTCTTCTTCTTCTTCTCCCCCTTCTTCTTGCTTCTTGTTCTTCCCTTTCTTCTACTCCTACTTCTTCTTCTAGCTCACTGTTCTTCCCCATCTTCTTCTTCTTCTTCTTCTTCTCCTTCTCCTTCTTCTTCTTCTTCTTCTCGTTCTTCTTCTACTTCTTCTTCTTCTTCCCTTTCTTCTTCTTCTTCTACCTCTTCCTTTTCTTCTTCTTTTTATTCTTATTTATCTTCTTCTTCTTCTTCTCATTCTTCTTCTTCTTCTTCTTCAACTTCATCTTCTTCTTCTTCTTCATCACCATCTTCTTCTTCTTCTACATCTTCTGATTCTTCTTCTTCTTCTTCTTCTCATTCTCCTTCTTGCTTTTTTTCTTTTTTTCATCTTCTTTTTCTCGTTCTACTTCTTCTACTCCTTCTCCTCCTCCTTCTTCTCCTTCTCCTTCTTCTTCTACTACTACCTCTTTTTATTCTTCTTTTTCTTTTTGTTCTTCTTCATTTTCTACTTGTTCTTCTTCTCCCTCTTCTTTCTCTTCTTCATCTCCATCTTCTTCTTTTTTCTTCTTTTTCTTCTTCATCTTCTCTTTCTTCTTCTTTTACAACTTCTTCGTTTTCTTCTTCTTCTCCTTCTTCTTCTTCTTCTTCTTCTTCTTCTTCTTCCTTCTCCTCCTCTTCTTCTTCTTCTTCCTCTTCTTCTTATTCTTCTTCCTCTTCTTTTGCTTCTTTTTCTTCTTCTTTTTCTTCTTCTTCTTCTTCTTCTTCTTCTTCTTCTTCTTATTCTTATTCTCCTTCACTTCTTCTACTTCTTCTCTCTTTTTTTGCTGCTTCTTGTCCTTCTCCTTCAACTTGTTCCTCTTCTTCTTCATCTTCTCCTTCTACTTATTCTTCTTCTTGTCCTCCTTGTTCAACTTCTTTTGCTTCTTCATTTTCTTCTTCTTCTTCTTCTTCTTCTTCTGCTCCGCTTTACTCTTCTACTTCTTCTTCTCCATCTTCTTCTTCTATTTCTCCTTCTTCTTCTCTTTCACCTTCTTCTTCTTCTTCTTCTTATTCTTTTTCTTCTTCTTCTTCTTCTTGTTCTCCTTCTCCTACTCCTTTGTTTCCCTCTCCTTCTTCTTCTTTTTCTTCTCTTTCTTCTTCTCCTTCTTCTTTGACTTCCTCTCCTTCTTCTTCTTTCTTTTTCTACTCCTTCTCTTTTATATTCTTCTTCTTATTATTATTTTTCTTCTTCTTGTTCCACTTCTTCTTCTTCTTCTTCTCCATCTTGTTCTTTCTTTTCTTCTTCTTGTTCTACTTTATCTTCTTGTACTTCTCCTACTCCTCCTCCTCATTCTTCTTCTTCATCTTCTTCTTCTTCTTTTTCTTTTTCTTCTTGTTCGACTTCTTCTTCATCTTCTTCTCCATCTTCTTGTTCTTCTTCTTCTTCTTCTTCTTCTTCTTTTCTTCTTTTTCTTCTACTACCTATTTTTCATTTTCTTCTACTTCTTCTTCTCTATTCTCCGTCTTCTTGTACTACTTCTTATTTTTCATTTTCTTTTTCTTCTTTTTTTTCTTCTCTATTCTTCTTCTTTTTCTTGTTCTCCTTCTTCTTCTTCATCATCATCTTCTTCTTCCTCTTCTTCTTCTTCTTTTTCTTCTTCTTCTTCTTCTTCTACTTCTTCTCCTTCTTCTTCTTCTTCTACTTCTTCTCCTTCTTCTTCTTCATCTACTTCCTATTTTTCTTCTTCTTCTTCTTCTTCTTCTCCTTCTTCTTTTCTTATTTTTCAACTTCTTCTTCACCTT
>JAIUJO010001982.1:85000-87500 GCA_023846275.1 Vanilla planifolia
TTCTTCTTCTTCTTCTTCATCCTTTTTTTCTTCTTTTTCTTCTTCTTCTTCTTCTTCTTCTCTTCCTTCTTCTCCTTCTTTTTCTCCTTCTACTTTTACCTCTCCTTCTTCTTCTTCTTCTTCTACTTCTTCTACATCTTCTTCTTCTTGTTCTTCTCCTTATTCTTCTTCTTCTTCTTCTACTCCCTCTTCTTCTTCATTTACTTCCGTTTCTCCTTCTCCATCTTCTTCTTCTTCTTCTCCTTCTCCATCTTCTTCTTCCTCTTCTTTTCTTTTTTTTTCTTCTTCTTCCCTTTTTTCTTCTCCTCCTGCTTCTTCTTATTCTTAATCTTTTACTTCTTCTGCTTCTCCTTGTACTTATTATTCTTCTTCTTCCCCATCTCTTCTTCGATTTATTCTTCCTTTTTCTTCTTCTTCCTCTCCTTCTCCTTCTACTTTTTCCTCTTCTTCTTCTTCTTCTCCTTCTACTTCTTCTATTTCTTCTTTTCCTCCACATTCTTCTTCTACTACTACTTCTTTTTCTTCTTCTTCTTCTACTACTACTACTACTCCTTATTCTTCTTCTTCTTCTTCTTCTTCATCTTTTTCTTATTCTTCTTCTTCTTCATCTTCTTCTTCTTATTCTTCTTGTTCTCCTTCTCCTCCTCCTCCTTCTTTGTCTTCCTCTTCTTCTTCTTCTCTTTCTTCTTCTCATTATTATTATTCTTCTTCTTCTCCATCTTCTTTTTTTTCTTCTCCTTGTCCATCATCTTCTTCTTCTTTTTCTTCTTCTTCTTCTTCTCCTCCTTCTACTCCTCCTCTTTATTCTACTTGTTCTTCATCATCATCATCATCTTCTTCTTCTTCTTCTTCATCATCTTCTTCTTCATTATCTTCTTCTTCTCTTACTTCTCCTTCTTCTTCTCCTCCTTGTCTTTCTTTTTCTTCTTCTTCTACTTTTTCTTGTTCTCCTCCTCCTCCATGTTCTTCTTCTTCTTCTTTTTCATCTCCTCCTTCTTCTTAATCTTCTTCTTGTTTTGACTCTCCCTTTTCTTCATCTTCCTCTTCTTCTTCTTCTTCTTCTTCTTCTTCTTCTTCTCCTTTGCCATCTTCCTCTTTTTCTTCTCCTTCTTCTTCTTCACCTTCTCCATCTACTTGTTCTTATTCTTTTCCTTCTCCATTTTCTTCTTCTTCTTCTTCTTCTACTTCTTATCATTTTTCTTCTCCTCCATGTACTTCTTTTTCTTAATCTTCATCTTCTTCCTCTTCTACTTCTTCTTCTCCTTCTCCTACTTCTTCTTCTTCTTCTTCTTCTTCTTCTTCTTTTTCTTCTTCATCTCCTTCTTCTTGCTTCTAATTCTTCTCTTTCTTCATCTCCTTCAACTTCTTCTTCTTCTTCAACTACTTCTTCTTCTTCTTCACCTTCTACTTCTTCTTCTTCTTCTTTTTATTCTTAAACTTCTTCTTCCATCTTGTTATTTTCTTTCTTCTTCTCCTTGTCCTCCTTCTTCTTCTTATTCTTCGTCTTCTTCTTCCCCTTCTTCTTCTTCTTCCCCTTCTTCTTCTTCTCCTCCTTCTTCTTCATCTTCTTCTTCTTCTTCTTCTACATCTTCTTGTTCTACCTCTTCTTCTTCTTCTTTTTGCCTAACTTCTTCTTCTTCTCTTTCTACTTTTTCTTCTTCTTCTTCCTCTATCTCCTCCTCCTCATTCTTCTTCTTCATCATCTTCTTCTTCCTCTTCATCTTCTTCCCCCTCTTCTCCTTCTTCTTCTTCTTCTTTTTCTTCCTTTTGTTTTTCTACTTCTTATTTCTCTTTTCATCTTCTTCTCCTTCTTCATTCATCTTCCTTTTCTTCTTCTTCTTGTTCTTCTTATTCTTCTTCTTGTCCTTCTTCTTCTTCTTCTCGTTCTTCTTCTTCTTTTTCTTCTTTTTCTTCTTCTTTTTCTTCATCATCTACTTCCTCTCCTTCTTTTTCTTCTTCTTCTTCTGCTCATTCTTCTTCTTCTTCTTATTTTTTCCTCTTCTTCTTCTTTGCCCTCTCCATCTTCTTCTTTTTGTTCTCCTTTTTCTTCTCCTCCTTGCTCTTCCTTTTCAACTAAATCTTCTTCTTCTTCTACATCTCCTTCTTCTTTGTCTTCTTCTTCTTCCTCTCTATCTCTATCTTCTTTTTCTTCTTCTTCTTCTTCTCTATGTTCTTCTACCTCTTCTTTCTCTTGTTCTTCTTCTTCTTCAACTTCTCCTTCTTCCTCATTTCCTTGTTCTTGTTCTTCTTTTTATTCTTCCTCTTCTCCTTCTCGTTCTCCATTTTCTTCTTCTTCTTCTTCTCCTTCTACTTCTACTATTGCTTCTTCTACTTCTTCTTTTTCTTCTTCTTCAACTTCTTCTCGAATTTCTTCTTCTTCTCCTTTTTCTTCTTCTTCTTCTTTTTCTTCTTCTTCTTCTTCTATTCTTCTTCTTCTACTACTACTTCTTTTCCTATTACTTCTTCTTCTAATTCATCTTCAACTTCCTCTTCTACTCTT
>JAIUJO010001982.1:95000-97500 GCA_023846275.1 Vanilla planifolia
TTCCTCCTGTTTCTTCTTCTTCTTCTTCTTCTTCTTCTTCTTCTTCTTCATTTTCTTCTTCTTCTTCTCCTTCTTCTTCTTCTTCTTCTTCTTCTTCTTTTTCTTCTTCTCCTTCTTCTTCTTCTTCTTCTTCTTTTTCTTCTTCCTCTTCTTCTTCTTCTTCTTCTTCTTCCTTCTTCTTCTTCTTCTCTTCTTTCCTTCTTCTTCTTCTTCTTCTTCTCCTCCTCCTCCTCCTCTTTCTTCTTCTTCTCCTCCTTCTTCTTCTTCTTCCTCTCCTCCTCCTCCTTCTTCTCCTCCTTCTTCTTCTTCTTCTTCTCCTCCTCCTCCTTCTTCTTCTTCTGCTTCTTCTTCTTCCTGCTTCTTCTTCTCTCTTCTTCTGCTTCTTCTCCTTCTTCTCCTTCTTCTTCTCCTACTTTCTGCTTCTTCTTCTTCTTCTTCTTCTTCTCATCTTCGTTCTTCTTGTTCTTCTCCTTCTCTCTTCTCCTTCTCTCCTTCTTCTTCTTCTTCTTCTTCTTCTCCTCCTTCTTCTCATTCCTTCTTCTTCTTCTTCTTCTTCTTCTTCCCCTCTTCCTCCTCCTAATTCTCCTTCTTCTTTTTCTTCTTCTTCTCCTTCTCCTTCTTCTTCTTCTTCCCTGTCTTCTTCATCTTCTACTTCTTTTTCTTCTTCTTCTCCTTCTCTTTCTTCTTTTCTTCTTCATCTTCTTTCTACTTATTCATCTTGTTGTTGTATGTTGTCCTTCATCATCTTCTTCTTCTTCTTCTTCTTCTCCTCCTATTCTTCTTCTACTACTACTACTGCTTCTTTAGATTCTTTATCTTCTACTTCTTTCTACTACTTCTTCTTCTTCTTGTTCTTCTTCTTCTTTTTCTTCTTCGTCTCCTTCTTCTTCTTCTTCTTCTTTTTCATCTTCTCCTTCTTCTCCTTCTCTTTCTTCTTTCTTTTTCTTCTCCTTCTCCTCCTCCTGCTTCTTCTTCTTTTTCTTCATCTATTACTTCTTCTTACTCTTTTCCTCCTTCTCTTTGTCCTCCTCCTAATTCTTCTTCTTCGTCTTCTTCTAGTTTCTTCCCATTTTTTCTTCTACTTCATATTTGTTCTTCTTTGTCTTGTTCTTCTTCTTCTGTCTTCTTCTTCTTCTTCTTCATCTTCTTCTTCTCTTACTTTTCTTCTTCTTCTTCTTCTTCATCATCATCATCATCTCTTTCTTCTTCTTCTTCTTTTCTTTATCTACTCCTTCTACTTTAACTTCTTCTTCTACTACTACTACTACTTCATCTGCATCTTCTTCTACTTGTTCTGGCCCTTCTTCTTCTTGTTCTTCTTCTTCTTCTTCTCCTTCTTCTTCTTCATCTACTTTCACTTCTTCTTCTTCTTCTCCTTCTTCTTCATCTACTACTTCTTCTTGACCTTCACAATCTTCTTCTTCTTCTCTTCTTCTTCTCCTTTTCCTTCTTCTTTTTCTTCTTCTTCTCATTTTCCTTTTGCTCCTCCTTATTCTTCATCTTCTTTTTCTTCTGCTTCTCCTTTCTACTTCTTCTTCTTTTCTTCTTCTTCTTCTCCTCCTCCTTCTACATCCACTTCTTCTTTTTATCTTCTTATTCTTCTTCTACTTCTTCTACTTATCCTTGTTCTTCTACTTCTTCTTTCTCTCCTTCTTCTTCTTCTACTACTTCTTCTCCTTCTTCTTTTCCTTGTTCTTCTTCTCGTTCTTCTTCCATGTCTCCTTCTCATTCTTCTCCTTCTTCTTCTTCTTCTCCTTCTCATTTTACTTCTTCTACTACGAAGAAGAAGATTAAGAAATACAAGATAAAGAAGAAGAAGTAGAGAAGTAGAAGAAGAAGAAGATTAATAATAAGAAGAAGGAGACGAAGATGAGGAAGGCGAAGAAGATGAGGATGAAGAAGAAGAAGAAGAACAAGAGCAAGAACAGAAGAATAAGAACAAGAAAAAGAAGAAGAAGAAGTCGTAAAAGGTGAAGAAAAAAATAAAGGAAAAAGAAGTAGAGGAAAAGGAAGAAGAAGAACAAGAACAAGAACAAGAAGAAAAAGAAGTACAAGTAGATGAAGAAGTAGAAGAAGAAGAAGGAGAAGAGGAAGAAGAAGAAGAAGAAGAAGAAGGAGAAGAAGAAGAAGAAGAAGAAGAAGAAGAAGAAAACAAAAAGAAGAAGAAGTAGAAGAAAAAGAAGAAGATGAAGAAGAAGCAAAAGAATAAGAACAAGGAGAAGAAGAAGAATAAGAGGAGAAGAAGTACAAGTAATAGAAGAAGAAGAAGTAGTAGAAGAAGAAGGAAAAGAAGACGAAGAAGAAGAAGAAGTAGAAGAAGAGTAAGAAGAAGTAAAAGAGGAAGAAGAAGAAGGAGAAGAAGAAGATAGGGAAGAAGAAGAAGTAAAAGAAGAAGAAGAAGAAGAAGGCGAAGAAGAAGAAGAACAAAATGAAGAAGAAGAAGAAGAAGAAGAAGAAGAAGAGGAAGAAGAAATGGAGGAGGAGGAAGAACAAAAGAAGA
>JAIUJO010001201.1:0-5000 GCA_023846275.1 Vanilla planifolia
GAAGAAGAAGAAGAAGAAGAAGGAGATGAAGGAGAAGGAGAAAATGGAGAAGAAGAAAGAGATGAAGAAGAATAAGTAAAAGAAGAAAAAGAAGAGGAAGAAGAAGATGATGATGATGAAGTAAAAGAAGAAGAAGTAGACGAAGAAAAAGAAGTAGAAGAACAAGAAGAAGAAGAAGAATTAGATGGAGAAGAAAAAGCAGGTGAGGAAGTAGAAGAAAATGAAGAAGAAAATGAAGAAGAAGGACAAGAAGAAGAAGAAGAAGGATATGAATAACAGAACAAGAAGATGAAGAAGACAAAGAAAGAAGTAGAAGAAGAAAAATAAGAAGAAGAGGAAGAAGAAAAGAAGAGAAAGAAGTAGAAGAGGAAGAAGAGAACAAGAAGAAGAAGAAGAAGAAGAAGAAGAAGAAGAATACGACGAACAAGAAGAATAAAAAGGACAAGAAGAAGAAGAAGAAGAAGGAGAAGAAGTAGGAGAAAGAGAAGAAGAAAAGTAGAAGAATAAGAAGAGGAATAAAAAGAGAAAAATTAAGAAGAAGAAGAAGAAGAGATAGAAGAGTTAGAAGAAGAAGAAGAAGAAGAAGAGGAAGAAGGTGAAGATGAAGGAGAAGAGGAAGAAGAAGAAGAAGAAGTAGAAGATGAAGTAGAAGAAGCAGAAGAAGAAGAAGAAGATGAAGGAGAAAAAGAAGGAGAAGAAGAAGAAGAAGTAGAAAAAGAATAATAATAATAACAATAATAAAAACAACAATAATAATAATAATAATAATAATAATAATAATAATAATAATAATAATAATAATAATAATAAGGAGGTGGAGTAGTAGAAGAAGGAGAAGAAGAAGGAGGAGGAGAAGAAGAAGATGATAAAGAAAAAGAAGACGAAGAAGGAGTAGAAGAGGAGGAAGAAGAAGAAGAAGAATAAGAAGTGGTAGAAGAAGAAGAAGAAAGAGAAGAACAAGGAGAAGGAGAAGAAGAAGAACAAGAAGAAGAAGAAGAAAAAGAAGAAGTAGAAGAAGAAGAAGAAGAAGAAGACAAAGAAGGAAATGAAGAAGGAGGAGAAGAAGAAGAATGAGAAGAAAGTTAAGAAGAAGGAGATGGACAAGAAGAAGATGAAGAAGAAGAAGAAGAAGAGCAAGAAGAATAAGAAGAAGAAAATGAAGAAGAAGAAGAAGAAGAATAAGAAGTAGAAGAAGAAGAAGAAGAAGATGAAGAGAAGAAGAAGAAGAAGAAGAAGAAGAAGAAGGAGATGAAGAAGTAGAAGCGAAAGAAGAACACAAAGAAGGAGAAGAAGAAGAAGACAAACCAGAAGAAGGAAAAGAAGAAGGAGAAGAAATAGAAGAAGAAGAAGAAGAAGAAGAAGAAGTAGAAGAGGAGGAGGAGGAAGAAGAAGAAGAATAAGAAGTGGTAGAAGAAAAAGAAAAAAGAGAAGAACAAGGAGAAGGAGAAGAAGAAGAAGAAAAAGAAGAAGAAGAAAAAGAAGTAGAAGAAGAAGAAGAAGAAGAAGAAGACAAAGAAGGAAAAAAAGAAGGAGAAGAAGAAGAAGGAGAAGAAGAAGGTTAAGAAGAAGGAGGAAAAGAAAAAGAAGATGATGAAGAAGAAGAAGAAGAGCAAGAACCACAAGAAGAAGAAGAATAAGAAGAATAATAAGAAGAAGAAGAAGAAGAAGGAGATGAAGAAGTAGAAGCAAAAGAAGAACACGAAGAAGGAGATGAAGAAGAAGACGAAGCAGAAGAAGGAAAATAAGAAGGAGAAGAAGCAGAAGAAGAAGAAGAAGAAGAAAAAAAAAGAAGACTAAGAAAAAGAATAAGACGACGAAGAAGAAGAGGATGATGAAGAAGAAGCAGAAGATGGAGAAGAAGAAGAAGAAGAAGAAGAAGATGATGAAGAAGAAGAAGATGAAGAAGAAGAAGAAGATGACGACGAAGAACAAGAAGAAGAAGAAGAAGCAAAAGAAGGAGAAGGAAAAGAAGAAGATGATGTAGAAAAAGAAGAAGAGGAAGAAAAGGAAGAGGAAGAAGAAGAAGTAGTAGAAGAAGAAGAAGAAGAAGAAGAAGGCAAAGAAGAAGAAGAAGAAGACGAAGTAGAAGAAGAAGATGAAGAAGAGGAAGAAGAAGAAGAAGAAGAATAAGAAGACAAAGAAGAAGAAGAAGAAGAAGAAGAAGAAGAAGAAGCAGAAGAAGTAGAAGAAGTAGAGGAAGCAGAAGAAGAAGAAGAAGAAGAATAGGAAAAGGAAAAGAAAAAGAAGACGATAGAAAAGAAGAAGAGGAAGAACCCGAAGTAGAAGTAGAGGAAGAAGAAAAATATGAACAAGAATAAGAAGGACAAGTAGAAGACAAAGAAGAAGATTTAGAAGAAGAAGAAGAAGAAGAAGAAGAAGAAGAAGACGAAGAAGACGAAGAAGAAGAAGAAGAAGAAGAAATAGAAAAAGAAGAACTATAAGAAGAGAAAGTAAAAGATGAAGGAGACGAAGAAGAAGAAGAAGAAGAAGAAAAAGTAGTAGTAGTAGTAGTGGTAGTAGAAGAAGAAGATGAAGAAGAGGAGGAAGAAGAAGAAGAAGAAGAAGAACAAGAAGGAGTAGAAGTAGAAGAAAGAGAAGAAAGAGAAGAAGAAGAAGGAGAAGAAGAAGAAGATGATAATTATGATGGTGATTATGATGACGACGATAAAGAAGAAGAAGTCGAAGAAGAAGAAGAAGAAGAAAAAGAAAAGGAAGAAGAAGAATACGGAGAAGAAGATGAAGGAGAAGAAGTGGAAGAAAATGAAGAAGAAGAAGAAGAAGAAGGAGACAAATAACAAGAACAAGAAGATGAAGAAGACAAAGAAGAAGTAGAAGAAGAAAAAGAAGAAGAAGAAGAAGAAGAAGAAGAAGCAGAAGAGAAAGCAGAACAAGAAGAAGAAGAAGAAGAAGATGAAGAAGAAGAAGAAGAAGAAGAAGAAGAAGATGAAGAAGAAGAACAAGAAGAAGAAGTAGATGAAGAATAAGTAGTAGAAGAAGAAGAAGCAGAAGAAGGTGAAAGAGAAGAAGAAAAGGAGAAGAAGAAGATGAAGAAAAAGAAGAAGAAGAAGAAGCAGAAGAAGAAGAAGAAGAAGAAGAAGAAGAAGAAGATGGAGAAGAAGATGAAAAGATAGAAGATGAAGAAGAGAAAGTGGAAGGTGAAGAAGGGGAAGATGTAAAAGAAGAAGATGAAGAAGAAGAAGAAGAAGAAGAAGAAGAAGAAGAAGATGAAGAAGAAGGCAAAGAATAAGAGGAACAAGAAGAAGATGGAGATGAAAAAGAAGAAGAAGATGAAGAAGAAGAGGATGAAGAAGAAGAAGAAGAAGAAGAAGAAATAGAAGTAGAAGAAGAAGAATAAGAGTAAGAGGAATAAGACGAAGAAGAAGAAGAAGAAGATGAAGAATAAGAGGACGAAGAAGAAGAAGAAGAAGAACAAGACAATGAAGAAGTAGAAGAAGAAGAAGAATAAGAATAAGAAGAAGAAGAAGAAGAAGAAGAAGAAGAAGCAAAGAAGATTAAGAAGGAGAAAAAGAAGAACAAGTGGAGAAAGAAGAAGAAGAAGATGATGATGATGAAGAAGAATAAGTAGACAAAGAAGAAGAAGAAGAAGAAGAAGAAGCAGAAGTAGAAGAAGAAAAAATGAAGAAGAAGTAGTGGAAGAAGAATAAGAAGAAGAAGAAGTCGAACAAGAAGAAGAAGAAGAAGAAGTAGAAGAAGAAGAAGAAGGCGAAGAAGAAGGAGAATAAGTTGTAGTAGTAAAAGAAGAAGAAGAAGAAGATGAGGTAGAAGAAGAAGAAGAAGAAGAAGGAGAAGAAGAAGGAGAACAATAAGAAAAAGAAGAAGTCAAAGAAGAAGAGGAGGATGAAAACGAATAAGAAGAAGAAAAAGAAGTAGAAGAAGATGAAGAAGACGATGAGGATAAAGAAGAAGGAGAACAAGTTGAAGAAGAAGAAGAACAAGAATTAAAAGAAGAAAAGAAGAAGAAGAAGATATGAAGCGAATGAAGAAGAAAAAGAAGAACATGATCAAGAAGAAGGTGAAGAAGGAGAGTAAGAAGAAGAAGACAAAGAAGAAGAATAAGAAAAAGACAAAGAAGAAGAAGAAGAAGAAGAGTAGAAGAAGAAGAAGAAGAAGAAGACGAAGAAGTGGAAGAATATGAAACGAAGAGAAAGAAGAGGAAGATGAAGTAGATGAAGAGGAGGAAGAAGAAGAAGAAGAAGAAGAAGAAGAAGAAGAAGAAGAAGAAGAAGAAGTTAAAGAAGAAGAAGATTAAGAAGAAGAAGAAGAGGAAGAAGAAGTAGAAGAAAAGGAAGAAGAATAAGTAGCAAAAGAAGATGAAGAAGAGGAAAAGAAGAACAAGAAGAAGGAGAAGAAGAAGTAGATGAAGAATAATAAGAAGAAGAAGAAGAAGAAGAAGAGGAAGAAAAAGATGAAGAAGAAGAAGAGAAGATGAAGACGAACAAGAAGAAGAAAAGAAGAAGAAGAAGAAGAAGATGAAGAAGAAGAACAAAAAGAAGAACTAGAAAAAGTAGAAGAAGGAGAAGGAGGAGAAAAGGAAGTAGTAGTAGTAGTAGAATAAGAACAAGAAGAAGTGGGAGAAGAAGAAGACGAAGAAGTTGAAGAAGAGGAAGAAGAAGAAGAAGAAGAAGTTGAAGAAGATGAAGATGAAGAAGAAGACGAAGAAGAAGATAAAGAAGAAGAAGAAGAAGAAGAAGAAGAGGACGAAGAAAAAGAAAAGAAGAAGAAGGAGAAGAAGAAGCAGAAGAAGAAGAAGAAAACAAAGTAAAAGAAGAAGAAAAAGGAGAAGAAGAAGAAAAGAAGGAGAAGATGGAGAAAGAGAAGAAGAAAAAGTTGAAGAAGAAGAAGATGAAGTAAAAAAAGAGAAGAAAAAGGAGAAGATGAAAAAAAGAAGAAGAATAAGAAGTACAAGATGAAGAATTAGAAGGGAAGAAGAAGAAGTAGAAGAAGAAAAAAAAAGAAGTAGAAGATGAAGAAGGATGAGG
>JAIUJO010001201.1:15000-17500 GCA_023846275.1 Vanilla planifolia
AAGAATAAGAAGTTGAAGAAGAAGATGGAGAATGTAACAGCCCTAGTTTTCTCTTATTTGTTTTTTTATATTTTTGTAGAAAAAGCTCTGTGAGACGAATCTAACGATGTTTAATTTGTAATTTTCGGAGCTCTAATGAATAAATTATGAATTTTTGAAGATTTGAGATAAATTTGTAACGTAGAGGATAGATCTGTAAATTTTAAATGTCGGCTTAGTTCAAATCCGATTGGTGGAGGATATATTTGCAAATATAAAATTTAGAGGGGGTTTTCTGCAAAAACGCGGTTCACGAAGCGACGGATAAGCGCGTCTATAAAAGCCGAGCTAGGTGAGTTTGGAAAAGTACTTCTGCGAAAAACGCCGACGAAGAGGTTGCAGAGTGCGACGATGAGGTTTCCGACAAATGTTGTTTTTGCGTAGGCGTTATAGTAACATCCAACGAGGATTTCCATGAGCATTGCCACACGACAGTGACAGCCGGCAAGGATTTCTATAAGTTCAGGCACGCGACAGTGACGGCCGGCGAAGGTTTCCATGAGGTAAGAAAATAATTTTTTTGTCGTCGGAATTGTGTAAAGTTTTCCGGTGAGCGGGGGAGACCGAGAGGCGGAAGCCGAGCCGGATTCGATCGCTTCAGCACGTGAAACGACCGATCCAGCCCCGGCGAAAGATTTCTGTTTCGCCTGACGCTAGAGAGAGAGAGAGAGCGGCGTGAACCGGTCCAGGCTTGGACCGGGTGACGCTGCTGAACCGGATGTCGAGCGAGCGCGGTCCAGAGCGTCGAGCATGCGGTCCAGCGTGCCGAGCACGCCCGGTCCAGCGCCGAGAGCGCGTGGTCCAGTGCGCCGGGAGCGGGCGGTCCAGCACCGCGAAAGAAAAATTTTGGGGAAAAATGCCGTTTGGAAAAGCTTTTAGAAAGCTTTTCTACGCGGGCGGTCCGGCGCCGAGCGTGCGCACGCGGTCCAGCGAGCGGTTCAGTGCCGCGTAAGCCCATCTTTTGGGATTATTTTGGGGTGTGTTTCGGAAAGCTTTTAGAAAGCAATTTTTGACTAATAAGCATATTTAAATTAATTATTTTTGTATTTTACGGGCTTGTAGGACATCAAGAAGAAGTAAAAGTGAGTAAGCCAGTTGGTACATCAAATTCAGGTAGATAGATTCCTAACCCTGTGATGTAGCACATTACTATGTATTTGTTTTACATGATTTTCTTTCAGTTACATAGTGTTTGATTGTTCTATATGTTGATGTTTCTTTCATTTGCATGAAAACTGAAAAGAAAAAAATAACATGGTATGACAATGAAATCAAAAGAAAGAAACAATATGGAAAGAAGGTCTTTTGATATGGCATAATTGTTTGGAATTACGATTAGAAATGATAGTAAAAATGGATTCCCAGAGAACATTATCCTCACCACTAAGCCCAGCATGTGTTGCAGGGTATCGATCTTCGAATCAGATATCTGCCTAGTGTTTATACCAGGCCCAGCGTGTGTCGCAGGGTATCGATCTTCGGATCAGATATCTGCCTGGTATTATGTGCTATGACTCCATGATGATTTACACTAGGCCCAGCATGTGTTGCAGGGTATGGTACCATACCTGCCTGGTGGCACTAGGCCCAGCATGTGTTGCAGGGTATCGATCTTTGGATCAGATATCTGCCTAGTGTTATGTGTTTGGTTGGATGCCAGCTGGAGGTCATTTATTGATGATGTTTGGATCCAGAGGATAATACGTCAAAGGGAATTGGGCCCGAAAATAATACACATATAAGGAACTGGCATTTCTTTATGGTTTTCATTTTGCATTACCTTATATATATGACATATGGTATGGTTTAGCTTGATGCATATGATTCATCTTTATTGTTTATGGTATTTTGTTATGTCTTTTTATTTACTTGGTTAACTATGTGGATTTATCTACCGAGATGTGTAAATCTCATTTAGTGCTTACATCACAGGTCATGAAACCACTGCACCGAGAGATGGGAATGGTGCTGCTAGAGAAGAGCCATTTTCAAGAGATGTGTGAGAGTGAGAAAGTTTTAATGTGATTAAATGTTTTAAAAAACATGCCTATATATATACTTTGGATTTTGTGTGTGTGTTTGTCTTACCGTCGGGTCCCCACCTTTGATTTTTGGTTAGTTGTCCTCACTTGATGTAACAGCTAAGCAAAATTTATGATAATATTGTTATATAATGGACTTGGTTAGGTGGGGGCTTGATAGAGAAGGACAAGGAGAAGAAGGTGAAGGTGAAGAAGAAGGGGTAGAAGAAGAAGAAGATGAAGGAGGAGTAGAAAAAGAAGGAGAAGAAGAAGAAGAAGAAGATGAAGATGAAGAAGAAGAGGAAGAAAAAGGAGGAGGAGAAGAAGAAGAAGAAAGTGAAGGAGAAAGAGAAGGAGAAGTAGGAGAACAAGAAGAAGAAGAAGAAGAAGAAGCAAAAGAAGAAGAAGATGAAGAAGAACAAGATGAAGTAAAGAAGAAG
>JAIUJO010001201.1:35000-37500 GCA_023846275.1 Vanilla planifolia
AAAGAAGAAGAATATGATGAAGAAGAAGATAAAGAAGAAGAAGAAGAAGAAGAAGGAGAAGATGAAGAAGAAGAAGAAGAGGAAGAAGAAGGAGAAGAAAGAGAAGAAGAAGTAGAAGGAGAAGTTGAAGTAGATGATGAAGAAGAGCATGAAGAAGAAGAAGATGATGATGATGAAGAAAAAGAAGATGATGAAGAAGAAGAAGAAGAAAAGGAAGAGTAAGAAGAAGAAGAAGAAAAAGAAGAATAGGATGATGAAGGAAAAGAAGAATAAGAAGAAGAAGAAGAAGAAGAAGAAGAAGACGATGTAGACGAAGAAGAAGGAGTAGGAAGAGGAGGAGGAGGAGGAGAAGAATAAGAAGAAGGACAAGAAGAAGTAGAAGAAGAAAGAGGAGGAGGAGGAGAAGAAGAAGAAGAAGAAGAAAGAGAAGAAGAAAGAGAAGAAGAAGAAGAAGTAAAAGAAGAACAAGAAGAAGATGAAGAAGAAAGGAAGAAGAAGAAGAAGAAGAAGAAGATGAAGAAGAAAAAGGAGAATTAGAAGAAGAGGAAGAAGAAGAAGAAGAAGAAGAAGTAGAAGAAGAAGAAGATGAAGAAGAAGAATAAGAAGAAGAAAAAGAAGAAGAAGTAGAAGATTAAGGAGAAGAAGATGAAGAAGGACAACAAGGAGAAGAAGTAGACGGAGAAGAAGACGAAGAAACAGAAGAAGAAGAAGAAGAAGAAGATGGTGATGATGATGATGAAGAAGGAGGAGAAGGCGAAGAAGAAGAAGAAGAAGGAGAAGAAGAAAAAGTAGAAGAAGAAGAAGGAGAAGAAGAAAAAGGAGAAGAAGAAGAAGTAGAAGAAGAAGCAGAGGAAGAAGAAGAAGAAGAAGAAGAAGAAGGAAAAAGAAGAAGAAGAAGAAGAAGAAGCAGGGAAAATAAGAAGTAGAAAAAGAGGCAGAAGGTGTAGGAGAAAGAGAAGAAGTAGAAGAAGTAGCAAATGAAGAAGAAGAAGAGGAAGAAGAAGAAGGAGAAGTAGAAGTAGGTGAAGATGCAGAAGAAGAAGAAGAAGAAGAAGAAGAAGACGAAGAAAAAAGAGAAGAAGAAGAAGAAGAAGACGAAGAAAAAAGAGAAGAAGAAGAAGAAGAAGAAAAAAGAGAAGAAGAAGAAGAAGAAGAAGAAGAAGAAGAAGATGTTGAAGAAGAAGAAGACTAAGAAGAAGAAGAAGATGGTGAAGAAGGTACACAAAAAGAAAAAGAAGAAGAAGAAGAAGGAGACAAAGAAGAAGGAGAAAAGGAAGAAGAAGACCAAGTAGTACAAGAAGAAGAAGTAGAACATGAAGAAGAAGAAGAAGTAGATGAATCAGAAGAAGAATAAGAAGAAGAAGAAGAAGAATAGAAGACGAACAAGAAGGAGTTGAAGAAGACGAAGAGGTAGTAGAAGAAGAAGTAGAAGAAGAAGAAGAAGATGAAGAAGAAGAAAAAGGAGATGAAGAATAAGAAGAAGAAAATGAAGAAGAAGAATAAGGAGAAGGAAAAGAAGAAGAAGAAGAAGAAGAAGAAAAAGATGAAGAAGAAGAAGAATAAGAAGAAGAAGAAGGATAAGAAGAAGAAAAAGAAGAAGAAGTAAAAGACGAAGAAGTAGAAGATGGTGAAGATGAAGAAGAAGAAGAAGATGAACAAGAAGTAGAAGTAGTAGTAGTAGTAGAAGAAGAAGAAGAAGAAAAAGAAGAAAGGGAAGAAGAAGAAAAACAAGAGGAGGAAGAAGTAGTGGTAGATGAAGAAGGGGAAGAAGAAGAAGAAGAAAAAGTAGAAGATGAAAAAGAAGAAGAAGAAGAAGAAGAGGAAGCAAAAGAGGAAGAAGAAGAAGAAAAAGAAGAGGAAGAAGGAGAAGAAGTAGAAGAAGAAGATGAAGAAGAAGAAGAAGAAGAAGTAAAAAGAGAAGAAGAAGAAGAAGAAGGAGAAGAAGAAGATGAAGAAGAGAAAAGAAGAAGAAGAAAAAGAAGGAGAGAAAATTAAATGTAGAAGAAGATGAAGATGATGAGGAAAAAAGGAGAAGAAGACAAAGAAGAAGAATAAGGAGTATAAGAAGAAGAAGAAGAAGGAGAAGAAGAAGAAAGAGAAGAAGAACAAGCAGAAGTAGAAGAAGACGTTGAAGAAGAAGAAGTTGATGATGATAAAATTAATGATGAAGAGGAAGAAAAAGAAGAAGATGACATAAAAGAAGAAGACAAAGAAGAAGAAGAGGAAGACAAGGAACAATAAGATGAAGAAGAGGAAGAGGAAGAAGAAGAAGATGAAGAAGGAAAGAAGAAGAAGAAGAAGAAAAAGAAGGAATAGAAGAAGAAGAAGAAGAAGAAGAAGAAGTAGAAGAAGAAGAAGAAGAAGAAGAAGAACAAGAAGAAGAACAAGAAGAAGAAAATGATGAAGATAAGGAAGAAAAAGACGACGACAATGACGAAGAAGAAGAAGAAGAAGAGGAAGAAGAAGTAAAAAACGATGAATAAGAAGCTGAAGAAGAAGA
>JAIUJO010001201.1:45000-47500 GCA_023846275.1 Vanilla planifolia
AGAAGAAGGTCAAGAAGAAGGAGAAGAAGAGGAAGATGAAGAAGAAGAAGAAGTTGTAGAAGAAAAAGCTGATGATAATGACGATGAAAAAGAAGAAAAAGACAAAGAAGAAGAGGAAGAAGAAGATGGAGAAGAAGAAGAAGAAGAAGAAGAAAATGAATAATAATAATAATAATAATAATAATAATAATAAAAATAATAATAATAGTAAGAGGAAGAAGAAGAAGAAGAAAAGAAGAATATGAAGGAGAAGAAGAAGAAGAACAAAAAGAAGAAGTAGAAGAACTAGAAGAAGAAGAAGAAGTGGTAGAAGAAGAAGTGGTAGAAGAAGAAGAGGCAAAAACGAAGAAGATGATGAAAATTAAGAAGTAGAAGAGGCAAGGACAAAGAAGAAGAATGAGAAGAAGAAGAAGATGATGATGATGATGAAGAAGTAGTTGAACAAGAAGGAGGAGAAGATGAAGAAGTAGATGAAGAAGAAGAAGAAGATGGAGAAGAAGAAGAAGAAGAAGAAGAAGAAGAAAAAGAAAAAGAAAAAGAAGTCATAGTAGAAGAAGAAGAAGAAGAAGAAGAAGAAGAAGAAGAAGAAGGCGAAGAAGAAGAAGGAGAAGAAGAAGAAGGAGAAGAAGAAGTAGAAGATGAAGAAGTAGAAGAAGAATAAGAAGAAGATGAAGGAAAAGAAGAAGAAGAAGAAGAAGGACAAGGCGAAGAACATGAAGAAGAAGAAGAATAAGAAGAAGAAGAAGAAGAAGAAGAAGAAGAAGAAGAAGAAAAAGAAGAAGAAAAAGAGGATGATGATGATGATGAAGAAGGGAACAAGATGAAGAAGAAGAAGACGAAAACAATGAAGAAGATGATGAAGAAGAAGAAGAGGGAGAGGAAGAAGAAGGAGAAATAAAAGAAAGAGAAGAAGAAGAAGCTGGAGAAGAAGAAAATTAAGAATGTGAAGAAGCAGAAGAAGAAGAAGAAGAAGAAGAAGAAGAAGAAGAAGAAGAAGAAGAAGGTGGAGGAGGAGAAGGGGAAGAAAGAAGAAGAAGAAGAAGAAGAAGAGGAAAAAAAAGGAGGAGGAGGAGAAGGGGAAGAAGAAGAAGAAGAATATGAAGAAGGAGAAAAAGAAAAAGTAAGAGGTGAAGAAGAAGAAGATGAGGACAAAGAAGAAGAAGAAGACGAAAAAGTAGAAGATGACGAAGAGGAAGTTGAAGGCAAAGAAGGGAAACATGAAGAAAAGAAGACTAAGACAAAGAAGAAGAAGAAGAAGAAGAAGAAGATGATGATGATGATGATGATGATGATGATGAACAGAAGAAGAAGAAGAAGAAGAAGAAGAAGAAAATGACAAAGAAGAAGAAGATGAAGACAAAGAAGTAGAAGAAGAAGAAGAAAAGGAATAAGAGGAATCAGAAGAATTTGTAGAAGAGGAAAAAGATGAAGAAGATGAAGAAGAAGAGAAAGAAGAACAAGAAGAAGAAGAAGAAGAAGAAGATGATTATGAGGAAGAAGATGACAAAGAAGAAGAAGAAGAAGAAGATGATGATGATGATGATGAAGAACAAGAAGAAAAAGAAGACGATGAAAAAGAAGAAGAGGAAGAGCAATAAGAAAAAGAAGACAAGAAGAATAGGTAAGAAGAAGAAGAACAAGAACAAGAAAAACACGATGAAAAAGAAGATGAAGAACATGAATAAGAAGAAGTCAAAGAAGTTGAAGAAGGAGAAGACGAAGAAGAAGAAGAAGAAGATGAAGAAGGAGAAGAAGAAAAACAAGAAGAAGAAAAGATGACGAAGATTGAGAAGACAAAGAAGACAAAGGAGAAGACGAAGAAGAAGTAGAAGACGAAGAAAAAGAAGTAGAAGAAGAGGAAGTACAAGAAGAAGAGGAAGAAGTAGAAGAAGGAAAAGAAGAAGAAGAAGAAGAAGAAGAAGAAAAAGAAGAAGAAGAAAAGGAAAAGTAAAAGAATTAGAAGGCAAAAAAGAAGAGGGAGAAGAAGGAGGAGGAGAAGAAGGTGAAGTAGAACGTGAAAAACATGAAGAAGAAGAAGTGGAAGAAAAAGAAGACGAAGACAAAGAAAAACAAGAACAAGAACAAGAAGAAGAAGGTGAAGAAGAAGAAGAAGAAGTAGAAAAAGAAGTAGAAGAAGACGAAGAAGATGAAGAAGAAGAAGAAGAAGAAGTAGAAGACAAAGCTAAAGAAGAAGAAGAACATAAGAAGATGACGAAAAAGAAAAAGAATAAGAAGAAGAAGAAGAAGGAGAAGAAGAAGAAGAAATAGAAGAAGAAGATGATGAATAAGAAGAAGAACAAAAAGATGAAGAAGAAGAAGAAGAAGAGGAAGAAGAAGAACAAGAAGAAGAAGAAGAAGAAGAACAAGAAGAAGGAAATGAAGAAGAAGAAGAAAAAGAGACAAAGAAGTGGTTGGCAAAGAAGAGGAGGAAGAAGATGGCTAAAAAGAAGAATAAGAGGAAGAAGGAGGAAGAGGAGAAGAAGAAGAAGAAGCAAAGGAA
>JAIUJO010001201.1:55000-57500 GCA_023846275.1 Vanilla planifolia
TTCATTCTCTTCTCCTTCTTCTTGTTCTTCCTCTACTTTTTCATCTTCTTCTTCTTCTATTTCATCTTCTTCTTCTTTTTCTTCTTCTTCTTCTTCCTCTTCTTCTTCATCATCTTCTTCTTCTTTTTCTTCTTCTTATTCTTGTTCTTCTTCGTCTTCGTCTTTCTTCTGTTCTACTTTTTCTTCTTCTCCTTCTTCTTCATCTTCTCTTCACCTTCTTCCTCTTCTATTTCATCTCCTTCTTCTTCTTATTCTTTTTCATCATCTTCTTCTTCTTCTACTTCTTTCTCCTCCTCTATTTCTTCATTATCATCTTCTTCTTATTCTTTTACTTCTTCTTCTTCTTCTTTGTAATTTTCTTCGTCTTCTTGTTTTTCTTCTTCCTCAGTTGCTTCTTCTTCTTCTTCTTCTTCTTCTTCTTCATCTTTTACATTTCCTTCTTCTTCTCCTTCTTCTTCTTCTTCTTCTTTTTACTCTTCTTTTCCTTCTTCTTCTTCTTCATGTTCTTCTTCATCTTCTTCTTTCTCTTCTTCTTCTTCTTCATCATCATCTTACCCTTCGTCTTCTCCTTCTTCTTTTCCTTCTTCTTCTTATTCTTATTCAACTTCATCTTCTTCTTTTTCTTCTACTTCTTCTTCTTCTTCTTCTTCTTCTTCTTTATTTTCTTCTTCTTTTTTTTCTTCATCTTCCTCTTTTTCCACTTCTTCTTCTTCATCTTTTTCTTCCTCTTTATCTTCTTCTTCTTCTTCTTCTTCATCTTCTTCTTCAACTTCTTTGACTTCTTCTTCTTCTTCATCATGTTCTTCTTCTTTTTCCTCAACTTCTTCTTCTTCTTCTTCTTCTTCTGCTTCTTCTTCTTCTTCTTCTTCTTCATCTTTAACATAATCATCAACTTCTTCTTCTTCTTCTTCAACCTCATCTTCATTTTCTTCTTCTTCTTCTTCTCTTTCAACATCATCATGTTCTTCTTCTTCTTATTCTTCTTTTATGTCTTCTTCTTCTTCTTCTTCTTCTTTGTCTTCTTGTTCTTCTTCTTCTTCACCATATTTTTCTAGTTCTTCTTCTTCTTCTTCTTCCTGGTCTCATCTTTTTCATCTTCCTCTTCTTCTTCTTCATCCTTTTCTTCATGTTTTTCATTTTCTTCTTCTTCTTCTTCTTCTTCTTCTTTATCTTTTTCTTCTTTTCCTTCTTCTTCAACTTCTTCTCTTTCTTATTCTTCTACTTCTTCTTCTTCATCATCATCGTCATCATCATCATGTTATTCTTCTTCTTCTTCTTCTTCTTCTTCTTATTCTTATTCTTCCTCCTCTTCTTCTTTTCTTCTTCATTTTCTTCTTCTTCTTCTTCGTCTTCCTATTCTTTGTCTTCCTCTTCTTCTTCTTTGTCCTGTTCTTCTTCGACTTCTTCTTCTTCCTCTTTTTATTATTTTTTGGCCTCTACTTTTTCTTCTTCTTCTTCTTCCACTTCTTCTCCTCCTTCTTCTTCTTCTTCTTCTTCTTCTCCTTCTTCTTCTTCTTATTCTTCTTCTTGTTCTTCTTTTTCTTCTCCTTCTTCTTCCTTTTTTTCTTCTTCTCCTCCTTATTTTTATCTTCTTCTACTTCTTGTTCTTCTTCTTCTTCGTCTTTGTGTTCTTCTTCTACTTCTTCTTCTTCTTCATCTTCATCTTCTTCTTCTTCTTCTTCTTCTTCTTGTTCATCTTTTTCTTCTTCTTCTTCTTTTTCTACTTCTTATTGATCTTCTTTTTCTTCTTCTTCTTCTTCTTCTTCTTCTTCTTTATTTTTTCTTCTTCTTATTCTTCTTCTTCTTCCATTTCTTCTTCTTCTTCTTCTTCTTCCTCTTCTTCTTCAACTTCTTCTCTTCTTCTTTGACTACTCCTTGTTCGTCTTCATCTTCATCATTATCTTCTTCTTCTTCTTCTTCTTCTCTTCCTCTTCTTCTTCTTCATCTCCTTCATCATCTTCTCCTTCTTCTTCTTTTTTCCCTCTTCTTTTCCTTCTTCTTCTTCATCATCTTCTTCTTATTCTACTTCTACTTCTTCTTTTTCTTCTTCTTCTTCTTCATTTTCTTCTTCTTCTTCTTTTTCTTCTTCATCTTCTTCTTCTTTGTCTTCCTCTGCTTCGTCTTCGACTTCTTGTTCATCTTCTTCTTCTCCTTTGTCTTCATCTTCTTCTTCTTCAATTTCTTCTTCTTCTTCTTCTACTTCATCTCTTTCTTCTTCTTCTTCTTCTTCTTCTTTATCTTATTCTTCTTCTTCTATTCTTGTTCTTCTTCTTCATCTACATCTTCTTCATCTTCTTCTTCTTCGTCTTTATCTTCTTCTACTTTTTTCTTCTTCTATTTCTTCTTCTTCAAAGTCTTCTTCTTCTTCTTTTTCTTCTTCTTCACCTTCTTCTTCTTCTTTGTCTTCTTCTCCTTCATCTTCTTAATGTTCTTCTTCTTGTTCTTCTACTTCTTCCTCTACTTCTCCTCTTTTTTATTCTTCTTCTTCTTCTTCTTGTTT
>JAIUJO010001201.1:62500-70000 GCA_023846275.1 Vanilla planifolia
TCTTTTTCTTCTTCTTGTTCTTCTTTTACTTCATCTTCTTCTTCATCTTCGTCTTGTACTTCTTTTTCTTACTTCTTCTTCTTCTTCTTCTTCTTTCTCATCTTCTACATCTTTTTCTTCATCTTCTTCTTCTTCTTCTTATTCTTCTTTGTTAACTTCTTCATCATCTTCTTCTTTTTCTTCTTCTTCTTCTGCTTCTTCTCCTTCTTCTCCTTCTCCTGCTTCTTCTTCTTCTTCTTCTTCTTGTTCATCATCTTCTTATTATTATTATTTTTCTTCTTCTTTTTGTTCTTCTTCTTCTACTACTTCTTCTTCTTCTTCTTCGTTCTCTTCTTCATCATCTTCTTCTTCTTCTTCTTATTCTTTTTCTTCTTCTACTTCTTCTTCATCTTCTTATTCTTTTTCTTCTTCTTCTTCTTAACCTTCATCTTCTTTCTCTTCTTTGACTTGTTCTTCCTCTTCTTCTTTGTCCTCGCCTATTTCTTGTTCTTCTTCTTCTTCTTCGTATTTTCCTTCTTCTTCTTCTTCTTCTTCTTTTTCTTATTCTTGTTCTTCTTCTTCATCATCTTCTTCAACTTCTTCTTCTTCTTCTTCTTCTTCTTCTTCATCTTCATCATCTCATTCTTCTTCTCCTTCCTATTCACCTTCATCTTCTTCTTCTTCTTCTTCTTCCACTTCTTCTTTAACTTCTTCTCCTTCTTCTCTTTCTTCTTCTTGTCCTTCTTCTAATTCCTCATCATGTTCTTCTTCTTCTTCTTCTCCTCCTCCTTCTGCTTCTTCTTTTCTAGTTATTGTGGTTTTTCTTCTTCTTCTTCTTCTTCTTCTTCTTGGTCTGCTTCATTTTCTTTGTCTTTTTCTTCTTCTTATTCGACTCTTTTTTCTACTTCTTCTTCTTCATCTTCTACTTTGGATTCGTCTTATTCTTTTTCTTCTTCTTCTTCTTTTTCTTCATCTTCTACTTCTTCTTTTTCCTCTTCCTTTATTTCTTTTTCTTCTTCTTCTTCTTCTTCTTCTCCTCCTCCTTCTTCTTCTTCTTCTACTTCTCCTTCTTCTACTACTTTTTCTTCTACTTCTTCTTTTTCTTCTCCTTCTTTTTATTCTACTTCTTGTCCTTCTTCTCCTCATTGTCCTTCTTCTTCTACTTCTTCTTCTTCCTTTTCCTCTTCTTATTCTTCTTCTACTATTTCTTCCTCTTCTTTTTCTTATTCTTCTTTTTCTTCGTCTCTCCCTTCTTCGTCTTACTCATCTTCGTCATACTCTTCTACTCCTTCTTCTTCTTCTTCTTCTTCTTCTTCTTATACTTCTTCTTCTTCCTCATCATCTTCTTCTTCTTCCTCTTCTCCACCTCCTATTCCTTTTGCTCCTTGTTCTTCTCCTCGTTCTTCCTCTTCTTCTCTTCCTCCTCCTTCTTCTTCTTCTTCGTATTCTTCTTCTCCTTCTCCTACTTGTTCTCTTTTTTCCTCTTCCTATTATTCCTCTTCTTCTCCTTCTTCTTCTTCTCATACTTGTTCTTCTTCTTCTTCATTATCTTCTTCTTCTCCTTCTTCTTCTTCTTCTTCTTCTACGCCTTCTTCTTTTTCTAAACCATTTTCTTCTTCTTCTTCTTAACCACCTTATTGTTCTTTGTCTTCTTCTTCTTAATCTTCTTCTTCTTCTTAATCTTCTTCTTCTTCTTCTACCTCTTCTTTTTTCTCATCATCATCATCTTCTTCTTCTTCTTCTTCTTCTTCTTCTCCATCTTCTTCTTCGACTTCTTCATATTCTTCTTCTTCTACATTGTTTTCTTCCTATTTGCCTTCTTCGTCTTCTTCTTATTCTTCATCTTACACTTCTTTGTCTTCCTCTACTTTTTCTTCTTCATCTTCTTCTTCTCTTCTTCTTCTTCTACTTCTTCTCCTCTTACTTCTTCTTCTTCTCCTTCTTTTTCTTCTTCTCCTTCTTCATCTCCTTCTTCTCCATCTTTTTCTTCTTCTTCTACTTCTTCTTCTTCTACTTCTTCATCTTCTTCTTTTTCTTCTTCTTCCTCTTCTTCTTCTCCTTCTTTTTCTTCTTCTTCCACTTCTTCTTCTTCTTCCTTTTCTTATTCTCCTTCTTTTTCTCCTTCTTCCTCTTCTTCTTCTTCTTATTTTCCTTCTTATTCTCCTTCTACTTTTTCTTCTTCATCTTCTTCTTTTACTCCTTCTCCTTCTTCTCCTTTGTCTTATTCATCTTCTTCTTCTTCTACATCTTCATTTACTTCTTTGTCATCTTCTTGTTGTTCTTCTTCTTCTACTTCTTCGTTTTCTTCTTCTTCTTCTTCTTCTTCTTCTTCCTCTTCTTCCTCTTCGTCGTCTTCTTCTTTTTTATCATCATCTTCTTCTTCTCCTTCTTCTTCTTTGTCTTCTTCTTCTTCTTCTTCTGCTCCTTCTTCCTCTTCTTCTTCATAATCTTCTTCTTCTTCTTCTTCCTCTTCTTCGTCTTTTCCTTCTTCCTCCTCAACTTCTTCTTCTTCTTCTTCTTCTTCTTCTTCGTCTTTTTATTCTTTGTCTTCCTCTTCTTCTTCTTTTTCTTCTTCTTTTGTCTTCTTCTTCTTTTTCTTCTTCTTCTTCATCAATTTTATCATCATTATCTTCTTCCTCTTCTACTTGTTCTTCTTCTTCTTCTTGTTTTTCACTTTCTAATTCTTCTCCTTCTTCTTCTTATTATTTTACTCATTCTTCTTCTTTATCTTCTTCTACTTTTTCTTCTTCTTTTTCTTCATCATCTTCTTCTTCTTCCTCTTCTTCTTCGTTTACTTACTCTTCTTCTACTTCTCATTCTTCTTCTCCATCTACTTCTTCTTCTTCTTCTTATTCTCAATCTTCTTTTTCTTCTTCTTCTTCTTCTTCTTCTTCTTTATCTTCTTCTTCCTCATTTACTTCTTCTTCTTCCTTTTCTTCTTCTACTACTACTACTTCTTCTTCTTCTTCTTCCCCTTCTTCATCTACCACTTCTTCTTCTTCGTCCTATTTTTCTTCCTCTCCTCCTCCTCCTCCTCCTTCTTCTTCTACTACTACTACTAGTTCTTCTTCTACTTCTTCTTCTTCTACTTCGTCTTTGTCTTCTTCTTCTTCTTCTTCTTCCTCACCCTCTTCTACTTCTTCTTCTTCTTCTTTTTCTTCTTATTTTTCTTCTTCTTCTCCTTCTTCTTCTTCTTATTCTTATTCTTCTTCATCTTCTTATTATTATTCTTCTTCTTCTTTTCCATCTTGTTCTTCTTCTTGATTTTCTTCTTCTTCCACGACTTCTTTTTCTCAGCCTTCTTCTTCTTAAGGTCCTTCTTGTTCTTCGTCTTCTTCTTTTTCTTCCTCTTCTTCTTCTTCTTCATCTACTACTTCATCTTCTTTAAGTCCTTTTTTGTGTTTGAGTTCTTCTTCTTCTTCTTATTCTTCTACTTCTTCTTGTTCTTCTTATTATTCCTCTTCATATTATTCTTCTTCTTCTACTTTATCTTCTTCTTCTTCTACTTTATCTTCTTCTTCTTCTTCTTCTTCTTCTACTTCTTCTTTTCCTTCCTTTTCTTCCAATTCAAGTTCTTCTTCTTCTTCTCCTCATTTTACTACTTGTTCTCTCTCTTCTTCCTCTTTTTCTTTGTCTCTCCCTTCTTTGTCTTCCAGTTCTTCTTAATCCACTTCTTCTTCTTCCTCTTCATTTTCTTCTTCTTCTTCTTCTTCTTCTTCTTTTTATTCTTCTTCTTCTTCTTCTTCTTCTTCTTCTCCTTCTCCTTCTACTTCTTCTTCTCCTCCTTCTTCCTCTCCTTCCTCTTCTTTTCCTTCTTCTTGTTCTCTTACTCCTTGTTCTCCTTCATCTTCTTCGTTTTCTTCTCCTTCAACTACTTCTCCTTCTTCATCTTCTTCTTTTCTTTTTGTCTTCTTCACCTTCTTCCTCTTCTCCTTCTTCTCCCTCTTCTACTTTTTCTCCTTTTCTTCTTCTCCAGCTTCTTCCTCTTCATCTTCTTCTTCTTCTTCCTCTTCTTCGTTTTCTTCTTCTTCTTCTTTGTCTTCTTCTTATTCTTCTTCAACTTCTTCATCTACTTCTTGCTCTTTTACTTCTTTTTCTACTTCTTCTTTTTCTCCCTTTTCTACTACTTCATCTTCATATTCTTCTTCTTCTTCTTCTTCCTTTTCTTCTTTGTCTTCTTCTTCTTCTTCTTCTTCTTCTACTTGTTCTTCTTCTTCTCCTCCTCCATTTTTTTCTTCCTCTCCTTCATCTTCTTCTATCTTTGTCTTTTTATTCTTGTTCATTCTCTTCTTCTTTGTGTTCTTCTTCTTCCTCTCCTCCTCCTCCTTCTCCTCCTCCTCCTTCTTCTTCTTCTTCTTCTTTTCCTCCTCCTCCTCCTCCTCCTACTTCTTCTTCTTCTTCTTCTTCTTCCTTGCCTTCTCCTTCTTCTTCTTCTTTTTCTTGTTCTTCTTCTTCTTCTTCCTCTTCTTGTTTTTCTTCGTCTTCGTCATATACTTCTTGTTCTTCTTCTTACTCTTCTTTTTCTTCTTCTTCTTCGTCTTCATCTTTTTATTCTTCTCCATCATCTTCTCTTTCTTCTTCGTCATGTTCTTCTTCATCAACTACTTCTTCTTTTCCTTCTACTTCTTCTCATTCTTCTTCTGCTTTTCAATCTTCTTCTTCTTCTTCTTCCTCTTCTTCTTCTCAACCTTCTTCTTCTTCCTCTTCTTCATTCTCTTCCTCTTCTCCTTCCCTTTCTTTTCATTCTACTTCTCTTTCTTCTTCCTCATCTTCTTCTTCGTCATCTTCTTCTTCTATGTCTTCTTCTTCTTCATCTTCTACTTATTCTCCTTCTTCTTCTTCTACTTCCTTTTCTTTGTCATCTTTTCCTTCTTCTTCTTCTTCATCATCTACTTCTTTTTCTTTTTCTTCTTCTTCTTCTTGTTCTTCTTGCACTTCGTCCTCTTCGTCCTTGTCTTCTTTTTCTTATTCTTCATCTTCATCTTCTTCTTCTTCTTCTTCTTCTTCTTTTTCTTCCTCCTCTTCCTCTTCTTTGACTTCTTCTTCTTCTTCTACTTCTTTATCTTCTTCTTCTTCTACTTGTTGTTTTACTTCTACTGATTCTTCTTTGTCATCTTCTTCTACTTCATCATCTTCTTCTTCAGTTTGCTCTTCTTCTCTTCCATCTTCATCATCATCTTCTTCTTCCTCGTCTTCCTCTTCTTCGTCATTTTTGTCTTCTTCGTCTTCAACTTATTCTTTTTCTTTTTTTTTCATCTTCTTCTTCTTCTCCTTCTTTTTCTTCTTCTTGATCTTCTTCTCAAACTTCTTCTTCTTCTTCTTCTTATTCCACTCCTTCTTCTTCTTCTCCTCCTCCACCCTTATTCTCTTTTTTCTTCTTCTTCATCGTCTTCTTTGTCTTCCTCATCATCTTCTTCGTTTTCTACTACTTCTTCCTCTTCGCCTTCTTCTTCTTCTTCTTCATCAACTTCTCCTTCTTCTTCGTCATCTTCTCCTTCTTCTTCTTCTTCAAAATCTTCTCCCTCTTCTTTTGCTTCATCATCTTCTTCTTCTTCTTCTTCTTCTTCATCTCCTTCTTCATCTTCATCATCCTTTTTTCTTGTTCTTCATCATCTTCTTCTTCTACTTGCTCTTTGTCATCTTCCTCTTCTTTGTCTTCCTATTCTTCTTCTTCAAGTTCTTCTTCTAGGTCTTCTTCTTCTTTTCCTTTTTCTTCTTCTTCTTCTTCATGAAAATCATCATCGTCATCATTATCTTCTTCTCATTCATCTTCTTCACCTTCCTCTTCTTCTTCTTCTTCTTCTTCTCCTTCATCTTCTTCTCTAATTTCTTTTTCTTCTTCTTCTAGTTCTTCTTCTTCTTCATCTTCTTCTCCTTCTTCCTCTTGTTCTTCTTTTTCTTCTTCTTGTTCCTCTTCTTCTTCTCTTCTTCTTCAGCTTCTTCATCTTACACTACAACTTTTTCTTCCTGTTTATCTTCTTCTCCTTGTTCTTATTGTTCTTCTTCTACTTCTTCTCCTTCCTCTTCTTCTTCTTTACCTTCTTCTTCTTCATCTTCTTCTTCGACTACTTCTTCTGCTTCATCTCCTTTTGTTTCTTTTTCTTCTCTTCTTCTTCTTCTTCTTCTTCTTTTTCTTCTTCTTCTTCTTCTTCTTCATCTTCTTCTTCTTATTTTTCTTCTTCTTATTATTCTTCTTCTTCTTCCTCCTCCACTTCTTCTTTGACTTCTTCTTCTTCTTCTTCTTCTACTTCTTCTTCTTCTTCTACTTCTACTTCTTATTTTACTCCTACTGATTCTTCTTCATCTTCTTCTTCTACTTCATCCTGTTCTTCTTCTTCTTCTTCTTCATTTTGTTCTTCTTCTATTCTTTCTTCTTCATCTTTTCCTTCTTCCTCGTCTTCTTCATCTTCAACTTATTCTTCTTCTTTTTTTTCTTCATCTTCTTCTTCTCCTCCTTCTTTTTCTTCTTCTTGATCTTCTTCTGGTTTTTCTTCTTCTTCTTCTTCTTATTCCTCTTTATCGTGTTCTTCTTCTCCTCCTCCTTCTTCTTCGCCTTTTTCTACTTCTTCTTCGTCATTTTCTTCTTCTTCTTCTTATTATTATTAACCTTCTTCATCACCATCATCTTCATCTTCTTCTTCTTCTTCTTAGTCTTATTCTTTTTTTTCTTCTTCTTCTTCTTTTTTCCTCTTCTTCTATTTAATTATCATCTTCTTCTTCTTCCTCTTATTCATCTTCCTCATCTTCTTCTTCGTGTTCTTCTTCTTTGTCTTCACCTTCTTCTTCTTTTTCATCTTCTTCTTCTTATTCTTCCACTTCTTCTTCATCTTCGGCGTTTTCTTCTTCTTCCTCTTCATCATCTTGTTCTTCTACTTCATCTTCTTCTTTATCATCTTCTTCTTCTCCTTCTCCTTCTTCTACTTCTACTTCTTTTTCTTGTTCTTGTTCTTCTTCCTCTTCACCTTCTTCTTCTTTTTGTTTTTCTTCTCCATGTCCCTCTGCTTCTTCTTCTTCTTCTTCTTCTTCTTCTTTGTCTTCTTCTTCTTCTTCTTCATCATCTTCTGTGTTTTCTTCTTCTTCATCTTTTACTTCTTCATGTTCTTCTTTTTCTTCTTCCTCATGTACTTCTTCTTTTTCTTCTTCTTCTACTTCATCTTCTTCTTCTTCTTCCTCTTCTTCCTCCTCTTCTTCTTTATCATCTTCTTCTTCTTCTTCTACACCTTCTTCTTCTTCTTCTTATTCTTCTACCACTTCTTCTTTTACTTCTTCTTGCTCTTCTTTTTCTTCTTCATCATCATCACCATCGCCTTCCTTTTCTTCTTCTTCAACTTCTTCTTCTCCTTCTTCTCATTCTTCTTCTTCTTCTTCTTCTTCTTCTTCGTCTTCCACTTCTTCTACATCTCCTTCTCCTACTTCGCCTTCTTCTCCTGCTTGTTCTTCTTCTTCTTCTTTATCATCCTATTCTTCTTCTTTAACTTCATCTTCTTCTTCTTCTTCTTCTTCATAATTTTCTTCTTCTTA
>JAIUJO010001201.1:75000-80000 GCA_023846275.1 Vanilla planifolia
TTTCTTCTTCTTCTTCTTGTTCTTTTTCTTCTCATTCTTTTTATTATACTTCTTGTCCTTCTTCATCTTCTTCGTTTAATTATTCATCATCATCATCTTCTTCTTCTTCTTCTTATTCTTTTTCTTCTTCTTTTCCTTCTCCTTCTTCTTGTTCTTCTTCTTCTTCTCCTTCATCATCATGATCATCATCTCCTTCTTCTTCTTCTCTTTATTCTTCTTCTTCACCTTCTACTCTTCTTCGTCTTCGACTTCTTCTACTTCTTCGTCTTCTTCTTCCTCTTCTAATTCTTTTTTTTTGCTTCTTCTTCTTCTTCTTCTTCTTTTTGATCATCTTCTTCTTCTTTTACTTCTTCTTGTTCTTCTTCATCTTCTACTTCTTCTTATACTTCTTCTTCTTCTTCTTCTTCTTCTTCCTCCTCAACTCCTTCTTCCTCTCCCTCCTCTCCTTCTTCTTCTTCTTCATTACATCTTCTTTTTCTTCTTTTTCTTCTTTTTCTTCAACATCATCATCATCTTCTTCTTCTTCTTCTTCTCCTCCTTCTTCTTCTTCTTCTTCTTCTCCATCTCCTTCTTTATCTTCCTCTTCTATTTTTATTCTTCTTTATCTTCTTCTTGTTCTTATTCTTCTGTCTTTCTTTTCTTCTTTTTCTTCTTCTTCTTCTTCTTCTTCTCCTTCTTCTCCTTCTTCTTCTTCTTCTTCTTCTTCTTATTTTTCTTCTTTTTTTTCTTCTTCATCATCATCATCTTCTTCTTCTCCTCCTTCATCTTCTTCTCTATCTTTATCTTCTTCTTCTTCTTCTTCATTTTCTGCCTCGACATCTTCTTCTTCATCTTATTCTTCCCAATCTCCCACTTCATCTTCTTCTACTTCTTCTACTTCTCCTTCATCAGAATCTTCTTCTTCTACTTGTTCTACTCATCTTTTTCTATTTCTTCTTCATTTTCTTCTTCTTCTTCTTCTTCTTCTTCTTCCTCTTCTTCTTCGTCAC
The DNA here is from genome assembly GCA_023846275.1 of Vanilla planifolia. Classification (NCBI taxonomy): domain Eukaryota; kingdom Viridiplantae; phylum Streptophyta; class Magnoliopsida; order Asparagales; family Orchidaceae; genus Vanilla; species Vanilla planifolia. Next base: position 75,990 of record JAIUJO010001201.1, read on the forward strand.
GTTTTTCTTCTTCTTCTTCTTCTTCTTCTTCTTCTTCTTTTCCTTCCTCTTCTTCTTCTTCTTCTTCTTCCTCTTTTTCTTCTTTTTCTTCTTTTTCATTGTCTTCTTCTTCTTCTTCTTCTTCCACATTTTCTTCCTCTTCCTTTTCTTCTTCCTCTACTTCATCCTCTTCTTCTTGTTCTTTCTCCTCTTCTTCTTCTCCTTCTCCTTCTACGACTTCTCCAATTTCTCCTTCTTCTTCTCCTTTTTCTTCTTCTTCCTCTTCTCCACCTCCTTCTTCTTCTCTTTCTTCTTCTTCTTCTTTTTCTTCTTCTTCTTCTTTTTCTTCATCGTCTTCTTTTTCTTCTTCTTGTTCTTCCTCTTTCTCTTCTTGTTCATCATCCTCTTCTTCTTCTTCTTCTTTTTCTTGTTCTGTTTCTTCTTCTTCTTCTTCTTATTCTTCTTCTTACTCATCTGCTTCTTCTTCATCATCATCTTCTTCAACTTCTTCTTCTTCTTCTTCTTCTTTTTCTTCTTGCTCTTCTTCTTGTTCTTCTTCCCCTTCTTCATCATCTTCATCTTTTTCTTCTTCATCTTTTTTTTCTTCATCTTCTTCTTCTTCTTCTTCTTCTCCTCCTCCTTCTTTGTCATTTTCTTCTTCTTCTTCTTCTTCTTAAGCTTTTTTGTCTTCTACGTCTTCTTCATCTTCTTCTTTTCTTTCTTGTTCTTCTTCTTCCCCTTCACCTTCTTCTTCTTCTTTTTCTTCTTTTTCTTCTTTTTCTTCTTTATCATTATCATCATCAACATCATCTTCTTCGTCTTCTTCTTAATCTTCTTCCTCTTCTTCTTCTTCTTCTTCTACTTCTTCTCCTTCTTCTTATTCTTCTTCATCTTCTTCTTCTGCTTCTACTTCTTCTTCTTCTCCTTCTTCTGCTTCTTCTTCTTCTCCTCCTTCTCCTTCTTTTCTATCTTCTTCTTCTTCCCCATCTCCTTCATCATCTTTATTTTCTTCTTCTTCTTCTTCTTCTTCTACATCTCCTTCTTCTACTTCTTCTTCTTTATCTACTTTATCTTCTTCTCCTTCTTCTTCTTCTTCTTCTTCTTCTATTTCTTCTACATCTTGTTCTACTCCTTCTTCTTCTTCTTCTTCCACTTCCTCTTCTTCTTTGTCTTTTCCAATCTTCTACTTCTTCTTCTTGAACTTCTTCTTCTTGAACTTCTTCTTCTTGTTGTTCTTCTTCTACTACTACTACTACTACTACTTCTTCGTCTTCTTCTTCTTCTTCTTCCTCTTCTTCATCCTCTTCATCTTCTTCAACTTCTACTTCTTCATCTTTGTGTTCTTCTTTATCATCTTCTTCTTTTTCTACTTCTTTTTTCTTCTTCTTCTTTATCATCTTCTTATAATTCATCTTTTTCGTCTTCTTTCTCTTCTTCTTCCTCCTCCTCTTCTTCTTCTTCCTCCTCCTCTTCTTCTTCTTCCTCCTCTTCTTCTTCTTCATTTTCTTCCTCTTTTTCTTTTTTTCTTCTTCTTCTTCCACTTCTTGCTCCTCCTCTAATTCTTCTTCTTCTTCTTTTTATTTATCTTTTTCTTTGTCCTTTACTTCTTCTTCATCTTCGTACTTTTCTTCTTCTTTTTTTCTTCTTCTTCTACTTCTTCTTCCTCCTCCTCCTCCTCCTCCTCCTCCTCTTCTTCTTCCAATACTTCTTCCACTTCTTCTTCCAGTTCTTCTTCCAATTCTTTTTCTTCTCTTTCTTCTTCTTCTTTTTGCCCATCTTCTTCCCTTTCCTCTACTCTCTTTATCTTCTTCTTAATTTTCTTATTCTTTTCCTTCTTTTTCTTCCACTTCACCTTCTTCTTCTTCTTCCTTCTCTACTTCTTCTTCTCCATTAAAGTTTTGTCCTTCTTGTTCTTATTCTTCGACTACTCTTCTTCTTTTTCCACTTCATCTTCTTCTTCTCCTTCTTCTTCTTCTTCTTCTTCTTCTACTTCTTCTTCTTCGACTTCTTCTTCTTGTACTTCTACTTCTATTGCTTCTTCCTCTTCCTCTTCTTCTTCTTCTTCTTCTTCTTCTTCTCCTCCTTCGCCTTCTACTTCTTCTCCTTCATCTCCTTCTTCTTCATCTTCTTCGTCTTCTTCTTCTTCTTCTCTCCTCCTTCTCCTTCTTCTTTTCCCTCTTCATCTCCTTCTTCTCTTTTTCTTCTTCTTCTTCTTTTTCTTCTTCTTGCTCTTCGTCTTCTCTTTTTCTTCTTCTTCCTCTTCTTCTTCTTCTTCTTCTTCTTCTCCTTCTTCTTCTCCTTCTCCAACTTCTTCCTCATCTTCTACTTCTTCTTCTACTTCTCTTTTTTCTTCTTCATCTTCTTCTCCTTCATCTTCGTCTTATTCTTCTCTTCTTCTTCTTATTCTTCCTCTTCATCTTTTCTTTCTTATTCTTCTTCTTCTTCTTCCTCTTCCTTTTCTTCTTCATCATCTTCTTCTTTTTCTTCGTCATCTTCTTCATTTTCCTCTTGTTATTCTTCTTCATCATTATCTTCTTCTTCTTCTACTATTTCTTCTTCTTCTTCTTCTTCTTCTTCTTCTTCTTCTCCTCCTTCTTTTTCATTACCTTCTTCTTCTACTTCTTTTGCTTCTTTATTTTCTTATTCAACTTCTTCTTTTTCTTCTTCTCACTCTTCTTCTTCCTCTTCTTCTTCTTTATCTTCTTCTTCTGTTGCTGCTTCTTTTACTTCTTCTCCTTGTTCTCCTTCTGCTTCTTCTCCATCTTCATCTTCAGTTCCTTCTCCTTCTACGTCTCCTTCTTCTCCTTCTTCTTCTTCTTTGCCTTATTCTTTTTCTTCCTCTTCTTCTTTTTCTTCTTATTCTTCTTCATCATCATCTTCTTCTTCTTCTTTTCTTTCTCCTTCTTCTTCCTCTTCTTTTTCTTCCTCTTCTTCTCTTTCTTCTTTATCATCTTCCTTTACATAAACATCATCTTATACTTCTACTTCTTCTTCATCGTCTTCTTCTCCTTCATCTTCATCTTCTTCATCTTCTTCACCTTCTTCTTCTTCTTCTTCTTGTTCTTCTTCTTCTCTATCTTCTTCTTCTTCATTTTCATCATCATCATCATCTTCTTCTTCTTCTTCTTCTTCCTCTTCTTCTTCTTCAACTTCTTCTTCTTCGTCTTCCTTTTCGTCTTTTTCTTTGTCTTCTTCTTCTTCTACTCCTTTTTCTTCTTTTACTTCTCCTTCTCCCTCTTCTTCTCCATCTTCTTCTCTTTCTTCTTCATCATGTACTTCTTCTCCTTCTTCTTCTACAACTTCTCCTTTTTTTCCTTCTTCTTCTCCTTCATTCGCTTCTACTTCTCCTTCTACTTCCCCCTCTTCTCCTACTTCTTCTCCTCTGACTTCTTTTTCTTCTTCCTAATCTACTTCTCCTTTAGTTCTTCTTCTTCTTCTCCTTCTCCTTCTCCTCTTCACTCTAAATCATGGACTTCTTCTTTTCATTCTCATTCTTCTTCTTCTTCTTCTTCTTCATCATCTTCATCTTCTTCGTCCTCTTCTTCATCCACTTCTTCTTCTTCTTCTTCTTCTTCTCCTCCTCCTCCTTCTAATCTTCTTCTTCTTCTTTTACCTCTGCTTGTTCTTCATCATGTTCTTCTAATTCTTCTTCTTCTTCTTCTTCTTCATTATCATCAACTTTTCCTCCTCCTCCTTCTGCTACTACTATTGCTTCTTCTTCTTCTTCTTCTACTTCTTTCTTCTTTTTCTATCTTCTTCTTCTTCTTCTTCTTCTTCTTCTTCTCGTTTGCTTCTTGTTGTTCTTCTTCTTCTATTTCTTTGCTTTTTTCTTCGTCATCTTCTTTTTCATCTTCTTCTTCTTCTTCATTTTCATCATCTTCTTTTTCTTCTTCTTCTTCTCTTTCTCATCCTTCATCTTTTATTTCTTCTTCATATTCTTCTTCTTCTTCCTCTTCTTCTTCCTCTTCTTCTTCTTTTCCTTCTACTCTTTCTACTTCATCACCTTCTTTTTCTTTTCTCCACCTTCTTCTT
>JAIUJO010001201.1:85000-87500 GCA_023846275.1 Vanilla planifolia
TCCTTCTTTTTCTTCTTAATCTTCTTCTTCTTACATCTCCTTCTTTTTCTTCTTATTCTTCTCCTTCTTCTTCTTCTTCTTCTTCTTCTTCTTCTTCTTTTTCTTCTTCTTCCTCTTCTTCTTCTTCTTCTTCTTCATCATGACCATGATCATGATCATCATCATCTTCTTCTTCTTCTCCTTCATTATCATCAACTCCTTCTACTTCTCTTCTTCCACTTCTTTTTCTTTTTCGTCTTCATCTTCTTTTTCTTATAGTTCTTCATCGTCTTCTTCTTCTTCCACTTCATCATCTTCTTTGTTGTCTTCTTCTTCTTTTTCTTCTCCTTCTTCTTCTTCAACTTCTTCTCCTTCTTCTCCTTCTTCTACTTCACTTTATTCTTCTTCTTCTTTTTCTTCTTCTCCATCTTTTTCACCTTTATCTTTTCCATCCTCTTTTACTTATACATCTTCTTCTTCTTCTTATTCATTCTCTTCTTCTTCTTCTACTTTATCATTCTCCTCTTCTTCTTCTCCTTTTTCTTCTTCTTCTTCTTCTTCTTCTTGCTCTTCTTCATCATCGTCAACATCTTCTTCTACTTCTTCTTCTTCTTCTTCTTCTTCTTCTTCTTCACCTTCTTCTTCTTCTTCTTCTTCTTCTTGATCTTCTTCTTTTTCATTATCATCATCTTCGTCTTCTTCTTCTTCTTCTTCTTCTTCTTTGTCTTCTTCTTCTTCTTCTTCTTCTTCTTCATCTTCTTCATTTTCTTTTTCTTCCTCTTCATCTTCTTCTTCTTTGTCTTCTGTTTCTTGTTCTTTTCCCTACTTCTTCTTCTTATTCTTCTCCTTCTTCTTTGTCTTCTTCATCTTCTTCTACTTCTTCTTCTACTTCTTCTTCCTCGTGTTCTTCATCCTCTTTTTGATCTTCATCTAATTTTTCTTCTTCTTCTTCTTTTTCTTTCCTTTTCTTCTTCTTTTTCTTCGTTTACTTCTTCTTCTTCTTATTGTTCTTCTTTTTTGTGTCCTTCTTCTTCTTCATCTTCTCCTTCTTCTCTTTCATTGTCTTTTTCTTCTTCTACTTCTTCTTTCTATTCTTATTCTTGTTCATCTACTTCATCTTCTTCTTCTCCTCCTCCTACTTCCCCTCATTCGTCTACTCCTTCCTCATCTTCTTCTTCTTTTTCTTAATATTCTTCTTCTTCTTCTTTTTCTTCCTCTTCTTCTTTATCTTCTTCTTTGACATCATCATCTTCTCCTACTTCTCCTTGCCCCTCTTCTTCTTCTTCTTCTTCTTCTTCTTACTCTTCTTCTTCTTCTTCTTCTTCTCCTCCTCTACTCTTCGTCTTCTTCTTCTTCTTTTACTACTACTACTTCTTTTTTTTTACTTTGTCTTCTTCTTCCTCCTCTTTATCATCATCATCATCATCATCTTCTTCTTCACCTCCTTCTTCTTCGTCTTCTTTTTCTTATTTTTTGTCTTGTTCTTCTTCTTCTTCTTCTCCTTCTTCATCATCTTCTTCTTCTTCATCTTCTTGTTCTTCTTCTCCTTCTTGTTGTTCTTCTTCTTCTCCTTCTCCTTCATTTCCTTCTACTCTTTCTCCTTCTTCACCTTCTTTTTCTTCTTCTCCATCTTCCTCTTCTTCTTCTTCTTTCTCGTCTCCTTCCCCTTCTTTTTCATCTTCATCTTCTTATTCTTGTTCTTCTTCTTCTTCTTCTTCTTCTTCGTTTTCATCTTCACCTTCTCCTTCTTCTTCTTTTTATGCTACTACTTCTTCTTCTTCTTCTTCTTCTTCTTCTTCACATCATCATCGTCATCATCATCATCTTCTTCTACTTCTTCTTCTTCTTGTTCTTCTTCATCCTTTTCTTCTTCTTCTTCTTCTTATTCTTCTTCTTCGTCTTCTTCTTCTTCCTTCTCTACTTCTTCTCCATTAAGGTTTACTCCTTCTTGTTCTTATTCTTCTACTACTTCTTCCTTTTTTTCCACCTCATCTTCTTCTACTTCTTCTTCTCTTTCTACTACCTCTTCTAGTTCTTCTTCTTCTTCTTCTTCATCTTTTTTACTTTTTCTTCTTCTTCTTCTTCTTCTTCATCCTCTTCAACTTCTTCATCATCTTCTTCTACTTTTATATCTTCTTCTTCTTCTTCTTCTTCTTCTTCTTATTCTTATTCTTCTTTGTCTCCACTTCTTGTGTTGTTCTTCTTCTTCTCCCTCTTCTTCTTCTTCTTCTTCTTCTTCTTCTTCTTCTTCTTCTTCTTCTTCTTCTTCTTCTTCTTCTTTTTCTTCTTCTTCTTCTTCTTCTTTCACCTCTCCTTCTTTTTTTTCCTCTATTTCTTGTTCTTCCTTTTCTTCTTCTCCTCTTTCTTCTTATTATTATTATTATTATTATTATTGTTATTATTATTCATATTCTACATCTTCTTCTCCTTCTCCTCCTTCTCCCTCTTCTTCTTCTCGTTCTTCTTTTTCTTCTTCTTCTTCTTCTTTGTCTTCTTTTTTTCCTTGTTGTTTTTCTTCTAC
>JAIUJO010001201.1:90000-92500 GCA_023846275.1 Vanilla planifolia
TTTTCTCGTTCTTCTTTTTCTTTTTCTTATTATTATTATTATTATTATTATTGTTATTATTATTCATATTCTACATCCTCTGCTCCTCCTTTCCCTCTTGTTCTTCTCGTTCTTCTTTTTCTTGTTCTTCTTCTTCTTTGTCTTCTTTTTTTCCTTCTTTTTCTTCTACCAGTTTTTCTTTTTCTACTACTACTACTTCTTCTTCATAATCTTCTTCTTGCTCTTCTTTTACTTCTTTTTCTTCTTTTTCTTCTTCTTCCTCAATTACTTCTTGTTCTTCTTCTTCTACTTCTTCCTCTTCTTCTTTTTCTTGTACTTGTTCTTCTTCTTCGACTTCTTCCTCTTCTTGTACTTCTACTTCTACTTCTTCTTCCTCTTCCTCTTCTTCTTCTTCTCCTTCTCCTTCGTCTTCTACTTCTTCGCCATCATTTCCTTCTTCATCTTCTTTGTTTTCTTCTTCTTCTTCTCTCCATATCCTTCTTCTTCTTCTTTTCCCTCTTATCTCCTTCTTCTTCTCTTTTTCTTCTTCTTCTTCTTCTTCTTCTTCTTCCTCTTCGTCTTCTTTTTTTCTTATTCTTCCTCCTCTTCTTCTTCTACTTCTTCTTCTTCTTCTTCTCCTTCTTTTTCCCCTTCTACAACTTCTTCTTCCTCATCTTCTACTTCTTCTTCTGCTTCTCTTTTTTCTTCTTCTCTTTCATCTTTGCCTTATTCTTCTCTTCTTCTCCTTCTTTTTCTTCTTCTTCTTCTTCATCATCTTTTCCTTATTCTTCTTCTTCTTGTTCTTCATTTTCTTCTTCATCATCTTCTTCTTCTTTTTCTTTATCGTCTTCTTCTTTTTCCTCTTGTTCTTCTTCTTCATCATCATCATCTTCTCTTTCTACATCTTCTTCTTCTTCTTCTTCATCTCCTTCATCATCTTCTTCTACTTCTTCTGCTTCTTTATTTTCTTATTCCACTTCTTATTTTTCTTCTTCTCCCTCTTCTTCTTCTTCTTCTTGATCTTCTTCTTCTTCTTCTGCTACATCTTCTACTTCTCCTTTTTCTCCTTCTTCTTCTTCTCCATCTTCATCTTCAGTTCCTTCTTCTTCTACTTCTCCTTCTTCTCCTTCTTCTTCTTCTTTGTCTTCTTCTTCTTTTCGTTCCTCTTCTTCTTCTTGTTCTTCTTCTTCTTCTTCTTTTCTTTCTCCTTCTTCTTCTTCTTTTTCTTCATCTTCTTCTCTTTCTTCTTTATCTTCTTCCTTTTCATCAACATCATCTTATACTTCTTCTTCTTCACCATCTTCTTCTCCTTCATCTTCATCCTCTTCATCCTCTTCATCTTCTTCACCTTCTTCTACATCTTCTTCTTTTTCTTCTTCTTCTTCATTTTCATCATCATCATTATCTTCTTCTTGTTCTTCTTCTTCTTCTTCTTCTTCCCCTTCTTCTTCTTCTTCTTCTTCTACTTCTTCTCCTTCTCCTTCTTCCTCTCCTTCTTCTTCTCCTTCTTCTTCTTCTTGTACTTCTTCTCCTTCTTCTTCTTCAACAACTTCTTTTTTCCTTCTTCTTCTCCTTCATCATCTTCTTCTACTTCTCCTTCTACTTCCCTCTCTTCTCCTACTTCTTCTCCTCTGACTTCTTCTTTTTCTTCTTCCTAATCTTCTTCTCCTTCTTGTTCTTCTTCTTCTTCTTCTTCTCCTTCTCCTTCATCTCTTCACTCTCTATCTTGGACTTCTTCTTATTCCTATTATTATTATTATTATTTTTCATCTTCTTCATCCTCTTCTTCATCCACTTCTTCATCTTTTTCTTCTTGTTTTTCTTCTTCTTCTTCTCCTCCTCCTTCTAAATCTTCTTCTTCTTCTTCTTCTTCCACTACTTGTTCTTAGTCATTTTCTTGTCATTCTTCTTCTTCTTCATTATCATAAACTTTTCCTCCTCCTTCTTCTTCTTCTACTGCTACTACTACTTCTTCTTCTTCTTCTTCTTCTTCTTTCTTCTTTTTCTATCTTCTTCTTCTTCTTCTTGTTCTTTTTTGTTTGCTTCTTGTTGTTGTTCTTCTTCTTCTTCCTTGTGTTGTACTCCTTCTTCTTCTACTTTGCATTCTTCTTCATCACCATCTTTTTCTTCTTCTTTTTAATCTTCTTCTTCTTTTTCATCTTCATCATCTTCTTCTTCTTCACTTCTTCGTCTTCTTATTATTTTTCATCTTCTTCTTTTTCTTCTTCTTCTTCTTCTTCTTCTTGTTCTCATCCTTCATCTTCTGTTTCTTCTTCATCTTCTTCTTCTTTTTCCTCTTCTTCTTCTTCTTTTCCTTCTACTCTTTCTACTTCTTCACCTTCTTTTTCTTTCCTCCATCTTCTTCTTCTTCTTCTTCCAATCTTCTTCCCCGTCTTTTTATTTTCCATCTTCTTCTTCTATTCTTCTTCTTCATCATTTTCTTCTTCTTCTTTTCCTTCTTCTTCTTCTTCTACTGCTTCTTCTTCTTCTTCTTCTTCTTCATCTCCTTCTTCTTATTCTT
>JAIUJO010002242.1:27500-30000 GCA_023846275.1 Vanilla planifolia
ACTAGAACAAGAAGAAGAAGAAGAAGAAGAAGAAGAAGAAGGAAAAGAAGAAGAAGAAGGAGGCCGAGGAGAAGGAGAAGAAGAAGAAGAATGAAGAGGTGGAGAAGAAGATGAAGAGGATGAATAAGAAGTAAAAGAAGAGGAAGAAGAAAAAGAAGAAGTAGAAGAAAAAAAAGAAGTAGAAGTTGGATAAGAAGAAGAAGAAGAAGAATAACAAGAGGAACAAGATGAAGAAGAAGAAGAAGATGAAGAAGAAGAAGAGGAAAAAGAAGAAGAAGAAGAAAAAGAAGAAGAAGAAAAAGGAGTAGAAGAAGAAGAAGAAGAAGAAGAAGATTAAGAAGAAGATGAAGACGAAGAAGAAGAAAAAGAAGAAGAAGATGAAGAAGATTAACAAGAAGAAGAAGAAGAAGAAGAAGAATATAAAGAAGAAGAAGAAAAAGAATAAGAAGAAGAAGATGAAGAAGAAGTAGAAAAAGAAGAAGAAGAAGAAGAAGAAGAAGAAGAAGAAAAAGAAGAAGAAGAAGAAGAAGAAGAAGAAGAAATAGTTTTAGAAGAAGTAGAAGAGGAGGAAGAAGAAGTGGAAGAAGAGGAAGAAGAATAAGAAAAGGTAAGAAGATGAAGAAGAAGAAGAAAAAGAAGAAGTAGTAGAAGAAGAAGAAGCATAAGAAGAAGAAGAAGAAGAAGAAGAAGAAGAAGAAGTAGAATAAGTTGAAGAAGGAGAAGAAAAATGAGAAGCAGAAGAAGAGGAAGAGGACAAAGAAGTAGAATAAGAAGAAAAGGAAGAAGAGCAATAAGAAAAAGAAGAAGAGGAAAAATTCGAAGATGAAGAAGAAGAAGAAGAAGATGGCAGAAAAGAAGCAGAAGAAGAAGAAGAAGAAGAAGAAGAATGAGAAAAAGGAGGAGGAGTAGGAGGAGAAGAAGTAGAAGAAGAAGAAGATGATGATGATGTAGAAGAATAAGAAGAAAAAGAAGAAGAAGAAGAGGAAGAAGAAGAAGAAGAAGAAGAAGAAGAAGAAGGAGAAGAGAAAGAAGAGGAAGAAGATGAGGAATAAGAATATGAAAAAGAAGAAGAAGATGGCAAAGAAGAAGAAGAAGAAGAAGAGGAAGAAGAAAAAGTAGAAGGGGAAAGACAAGAAGGAGAAGAAGATAGAGAAGAAAGGGAAGGAGAAGAACAGGAAGAAGAAGAAGATGATGATGATGATGATGAAGATTAAAAAGAAGATGAAGAAGAAGAAGAAGAAGAAGAAGGAGAAGAGCTTGAAGAAGGAAAAGAAGAAGAAGAAGAAGAAGAAGAAGAAGAAAATTAAGAAGAAGAAGAAGAAGAAGAAAATGAAAAAGAAGAAGTTGAAGAAGAAGAAAAAGAAGAAGAAGAAGAGAAAAAGGAAGAAGAAGATGAAGACGAAGAAGAAGAAGGAGAAGAAGAAGAAGAAGAAGATGAAGACGAAGAAGAAGAACAAGAATAAGAAAAGAAGAAGAAGAAGAGGAAGAAGAAGAAGAAGAAGAAGAAGAAGAAGTAGAAAAAGAAGAAGAAAAAGAAGAAGGAAAAGAAGAAGGAAAAGTAGGAGGAGGAGGAGAAGAAGAAGAAGAAGAAGAAGAAGAAGCCAATTTAGAATAAGAAAAAAAAGAATAAGAAGAAGAAGAAGAAGATGATGATGAAGAAGAAGAAGAGGATAAAGTAGAAGTAGAAGAAGAAGAAGAAGAAGTAGAAGGAGAAGAAGAAGAAGAAGAAGAAGAAGAAGAAGAAGAAATAAGAAGAAAAAGGAGGAGAAGAAGAAGAAGGAGAAGGAAGAGAAGAAGGAGAAGGAGAAGAAGAAGAGGAAGAAGAAGAAGAAGAAGAACAAGAAGAAGAATTAGAAGTAGTAAAAGAGGATGAAGAAGTAGAAAAATAACAAGAAGAAGAAGATGAAGTGAAAGAAGAAGAAGAAGAAGGAGAAGAAGAGGAAGAAGAAGAGGAAGAAGAAGAAGAAGAAGGAGAAAAAGAAGATGAAGAACAAAAAGAAGAAGAAGGAAGAAGAAGAAGAGGAAGAAGAAGAAGAAAAAGAAGAAGAAGAAGAAGACGAAGTATATGAACAAAAAGTAGTAGTAGTAGTAGTAGTAGTTGTAGAAGAAGAAGAAGTAGAAGAATAAGAAGAAATAGAAGAAGAAGAAGAACAAGAAGAAGTGTTAGTAGTAAAAGAAGAAGAGGTGGAAGAAGAAGAAGAGGAAGAAGAAAAAGAGGAAGAAGAAAAAAAAGAAGTATGAGAAGCAGAAGAAGATGGAGAGGAAGCAGAAGTAGAAGTAGTAGTAATAGAAAAAGAAGAAAAAGAAGAAAAAGAAGAAGACGAAGAAGAAGAAGCAGCAGAAGAAGAAGAGGAAGAAGGAGAAGTAAAAGAAGAAAGAGAATAAGGAGAAGAAGAAGAAGAAGATGAAGAAGTAGAGGAAGAAGAACAAAAAGAAGTAGAAGAGGAAGAAGAAAAAAAAGAAGAAGAAGAAAAAGAAGAAGAAGATGATAAAGAAGAAG
>JAIUJO010002242.1:90000-92500 GCA_023846275.1 Vanilla planifolia
GAAGAAGAAGGTGATGAAGAAGGAAAAGGATAAAAAGGAGTAGATGATGAAGAAGGAGAAGAAGAAGAAGAAGAATAAGAAGAAGAAGAAGAAGTTCAAGAAGGTGAAGAAGAAAATGAAAAGAAAAAGAGAAAGAAGAAGAAGAAAGAGAAGAAGAAGGAGAAGAAGAAGGAAAAAAGGAGGAGGAGCAGAAGAAGAAGAAGAAAAAGAAGAAGAAGAAGAAGAAGACGAAGAAGAAGGAGAACATGAATAAGAAGTAGATGATGATGAAGAATAAGAAGAAGAAGAAGTAGAAGAAAATGAAGAAGAAGAAGAAAAAGAAGAAGAAGAAGAAGAAGAAGAAGAAGAAGAAGAAGAAGAAGAAGTAGAAGAAGATAAAAAAGAAAAGACGATGAAGAAGAATAAGAAGAAAAATATGAAGAAAAGAAGAAGTAGAAGTAAATGAAGAAGAGGAAGGAGGAGGAGAAGAAGAAGAAGAAAAAGAAGATGAAGAAGAAGAAGAAGAAAAGGAATAACAAGTAAAAGAAGAAGAAGAAGAAGAAGAAGAAGAGGATAAAGAGGAAGAAGAAGAAGAAGAAGAAGAAGATGGAGAAGAAGAAGAAGGAGAAGGAGGACAAGAAGAAGAAGAAGAAGAAGAAGGAGAAGAAGAAGAAGTAGAAGAAGAAGTAGAAGAAGAAGATAAAGAAGAAGAAGAAGAAGAAGAAAAAGAAGAAGAAGTTGAAGAGGAAGAAGGAGAAGAAGAAGTTGAAGAATAAGATGAAGAAGAAGAAGAAGAACAAGCAGATGAAGAAGAAGAAGTAGAAGAAGAAGAATAAGAAGAAGAAGAAGAAGAAGAAAAAGAAAAAGAAGAAAAGTAAGATGAGAAGAAGAAGAAGAAGAAGAAGAAGAAGGAGAAGAAGAAGAAAGAGGTGAAGTAGAAGAAGAAAAAGAAAAAGTAGAAGAAGAAGAAAAAGATGATGATGAGGATGAAGAAAAAGAAGAAGTAGAAGAAGAAGTAGAAGAAGAAGAAGAAGAAGAAGAGGAAGAAGAAGAAGAAGAAGAAGAGGAAAAAGAAGAAGAAAGTTAAGAAGAAGAAGAAGAAGAAAAAGTAGAAGAAGGATAAGAAGAAGAAGATGAAGAAAAAGAAGAAGAAGAAGTAGTAGTAGTCGAAGAACAAAAACAACAACAAGAAGAAGACGAAGAAAAAGAAGAAGAGGAAGAGGAACAAGATAAGGAAGAAGTAGTCGAAGAAGAAGAAGAAGAAGATGAAGAAGGAGAAGAAGACGATTTAGAAGAAGAAGAAGGAGAAGTCTAAGAATAAGAAGAAGAAGAAAGAGACAATGAAGAAGAAGAAGAAGAAAAAGAAGGAGAAGGTTGTAGAGAAGAAGAAGGAGAAGAAGAAGGAGAAGAAGAAGAAAAAGATGAAGAAGAAGAAGAAGAAGAAGAATATTAAAAAGTAGTGAAGAAGAAGATGAAGAAGAAGAAGAAAAAGAAGAAGGAGAAGAAGAAGAAGAAGAAGATGAAGTGAAAGAAGATGGAGAAGAAGAAGAAAAAGAAGAAGAGGAATAAGATAAGAAAAAGAAGAAGTAAAGGTTGAAGAAGAGGATGAAGAAAAAGAAGAAGAAGAAGCATAACTTGAAGAAGCAGAAGAAGAAGAAGAAGAAGAAGAAGAAGAAGAGGAAGGAGAAGAAGAAGAAGAAGAAGAAGAAGAAGAAGAAAAAGAAGAAGAAGAAGAAGAAGAAGAAGAAGAAGAAGAAGAACAGGAAGAAGAAGAAGAAGTACAAGAAGAAGAAGTAGAAAAAGAATAACAATAAGAAGAAGAAGAAGAAGAAGAAGATGAAGAAGAAGAAGAAGAAGAAGAAGAAGAAGTAGATGAAGAAGAAGAAAAAGGAGAAGAAGGAGAAGAAGGAAAAAGAAGAACAAGAAGAAGAAGAACTGTAAGAAGAAGATGAAGAAGAAGAGGACGAAGAAGAAGAAGAAGATGTAGAAGAAGAAGAAGAAGATGAAGAAAGAAAAGGACAAGGAGTATGAAGAAGAAGGAGAAGAAGAAGAAGAAGAAGAAGAAGACAAAGAAGATCAAGAAGGTGAAGAGAAAAAGAAGAAGAAGAAGAAGAAGTAGAAGAAGGAGGAGAAGAAGGAGAAGAAGAAGGAAAAAAAGGAGGAGAAGAAGGAGGAGAAGAAAAGAAGAATAAGAAAAAGAAGAAGAAGAAGAAGAAGAAGAAGAAGAAGAAGAAGGGAAATAAGAAGAAGAAGAAGAAGTTGAGGTAGAGGAAGAAGAAGAATAATAAGAAGAAGTAGAAGAAGAAGAAGAAGAAGAAGAGGAAGAAGAAGAAGGAGAAGGAGTAGAAGAAGGAGGAAGAGGAGGAGAAGAAGAAGAAGAGGAGGAAAAAGAAGAAGAAGAAGATGTAAGAGAAGAAGAAGAAGTGAAAGAAGTAATAAAAGAATAAGAAGAAGAAGAAGAAGAAGAGGAAGAAGAAGAAGAAGAAGTAGAAGAAGAAGAAGAAGTAGAAGAAGAAGATGA